>QCXZ01000003.1:36321969-36392706 GCA_025024175.1 Rhyzopertha dominica | reverse complement strand
TAGTCGACCACCCGAAATCACCCCCGCAAACATTCAAAAATTCACAGAGACCAGCGGAATAGTTGATACAGGTTAAAATTTGCATGTGGGTCTCTAATATAAGTATAAATAACATATCAATCAGACACGAAAAAATTCAGAGTCGACCACCCCGAAATCACCCCCGCAAACATTCAAAAATTCACAGAGACCAGCGGAATAGTTGATACAGGTTAAAAATTTGCATGTGGGTCTCTAATATAAGTATAAATAACATATCAATCAGACAGAAAAAATTCAGAGTCGACCACCCCGAAATCACCCCCGCAAACATTCAAAAATTCACAGAGACCAGCGGAATAGTTTGATACAGGTTAAAAATTTGCATGTGGGTCTCTAATACAAGTATAAATAACATATCAATCAGACACGAAAAAATTCAGAGTCGACCACCCCGAAATCACCCCCGCAAACATTCAAAAATTCACAGCAGACCAGCGGAATAGTTGATACAGGTTAAAAATTTGCATGTGGGTCTCTAATATAAGTATAAATAACATATCAATCAGACACGAAAAAATTCAGAGTCGACACCCCGAAATCACCCCCACAAACATTAAAAAATTCACAGAGACCAGCGGAATAGTTGATACAGGGTTAAAAATTTGCATGTGGGTCTCTAATATAAGTACTAAATAACATATCAATCAGACACGAAAAAATTCAGAGTCGACCACCCCGAAATCCACCCCCGCAAACATTCAAAACTTCACAGAGACCAAGCGGAATAGTTGATACAGGTTAAAAATTTGCATGTGGGTCTCTAATATAGTATAATAACATATCAATCAGATACGAAAAAATTCAGAGTCGACCACCCCGAAATCACCCCCGCAACATTCAAAAATTCACAGAGACCAGCGGAATAGTTGATACAGGTTTAAAAATTTGCATGTTGGTCTCTAATATAAGTATAAATAACATATCAATCAGACACGAAAAAACTCAGAGTCGACCACCCCGAAATCAGCCCCCGCAAAACATTCAAAAATTCACAGAGACCAGCGGAATAGTTGATACAGGTTAAAAATTTGCATGTGGGTCTCTAATACAAGTATAAATAACATATCAATCAGACACGAAAAATTCAGAGTCGACCACCCGAAATCACCCCCCGCAAACATTCAAAAAATTCACAGAGACTAGCGAATAGTTGATACAGGTTAAAAATTTGCATGTGGGTCTCTAATATAAGTATAAATAACATATCAATCAGACACGAAAAAATTCAGAGTCGACCACCCCGAAATCACCCCCGCAAACATTCAAAAATTCACAGAGACTAGCGGAATAGTTGATACAGGTTAAAAATTTACATGTGGGTCTCTAATATAAGTATAAATAACATATCAATCAGACGCGAAAAAATTCAGAGTCGACCACCCCGAAATCACCCCTTGCAAACATTCAAAAATTCACAGAGACCAGCGGAATAGATGATACAGGTTAAAAATTTGCATGTGGGTCTCTAATATAAGTATAAATAACATATCAATCAGAGACGAAAAAATTCAGAGTCGACCACCCCGAAATCACCCCCGCAAACATTCAAAAATTCACAGAGACCAGCGGAATAGTTGATACAGGTTAAAAATTTGCATGTGGGTCTCTAATATAAGTATAAATAACATATCAATCAGACACGAAAAAATTCAGAGTCGACCACCCCGAAATCACCCCCGCAAACATTCAAAAATTCACAGAGACTAGCGGAATAGTTGATACAGGTTAAAAATTTGCATGTGGGTCTCTAATATAAGTATAAATAACATATCAATCAGACACGAAAAAATTCAGAGTCGACCACCCCGAAATCACCCCTGCAAACATTCAAAAATTCACAGAGACCAGCGGAATAGTTGATACAGGTTAAAAATTTGCATGTGGGTCTCTAATATAAGTATAAATAACATATCAATCAGACACGAAAAAATTCAGAGTCGACCACCCCGAAATCACCCCCGCAAGCATTCAAAAATTCACAGAGACCAGCGGAATAGTTGATACAGGTTAAAAATTTGCATGTGGGTCTCTAATATAAGTATAAATAACATATCAATCAGACACGAAAAAATCAGAGTCGACCACCCCGAAATCACCCCCGCAAACATTCAAAAATTCACAGAGACCAGCGGAATAGTTGATACAGGTTAAAAATTTGCATGTGGGTCTCTAATATAAGTATAAATAAGATATCAATCAGACACGAAAAAATTCATAGTCGACCACCCCGAAATCACCCCCGCAAACATTCAGAAATTCACAGAGACCAGCGGAATAGTTGATACAGGTTAAAAATTTGCATGTGGGTCTCTAATATAAGTATAAATAACATATCAATCAGACACGAAAAAATTCAGAGTCGACCACCCCGAAATCACCCCCGCAAACATTCAAAAATTCACAGAGACCAGCGGAATAGTTGATACAGGTTAAAAATTTGCATGTGGGTCTCTAATATAAGTATAAATAACATATCAATCAGACACGAAAAAATTCATAGTCGACCACCCCGAAATCACCCCCGCAAACATTCAAAAATTAACAGAGACCAGCGGAATAGTTGATACAGGTTAAAAATTTGCATGTGGGTCTCTAATATAAGTATAAATAACATATCAATCAGACACGAAAAAATTCAGAGTCGACCACCCCGAAATCACCCCCGCAAACATTCAAAAATTCACAGAGACCAGCGGAATAGTTGATACAGGTTAAAAATTTGCTTGTGGGTCTCTAATATAAGTATAAATAACATATCAATCAGACACGAAAAATTCAGAGTCGATCACTCCTAAATCACCCCCGCAAACATTCAAAAATTCACAGAGACCAGCGGAATAGTTGATACAGGTTATAAATTTGCATGTGTGTCGCTAATATAAGTATAAATAACATATCAATCAAACACGAAAAGATTCAGAGTCGACCACCCCGAAATCACCCCCGCAAACATTCAAAAATTCACAGAGACTAGCGGAATAGTTGATACAGGTTAAAAATTTGCTTGTGGGTCTCTAATATAAGTATAAATAACATATCAATCAGACACGAAAAAATTCAGAGTCGATCACTCCTAAATCACCCCCGCAAACATTCAAAAATTCACAGACACCAGCGGAATAGTTGATACAGGTTATAAAATTTGCATGTGGGTCTCTAATTTAAGTATAAATAACATATCAATCAGACACGAAAAAAATCAGAGTTGACCACCCCGAAAACACCCCCGCAAACATATAAAAATTCACAGAGACTATCTGAATAGTTGATATAGGTTAAAAATTTGCTTGTGGGTCTCTAATATAAGTATAAATAACATATCAATCAGACACGAAAAAATTCAGAGTAAACCAAATATTTAGGGGCAGGCTTCGATTTAAAAAAATGTGTGTTGAGTGATTTCAAGGTTGCATTCATTGTGAAACGTTCTGAATCAACTTGGAACCAAGCTGATTGTATTGCACGTATCTCCTTTGTCTCACTGCATTTATCATATAACTCTTACGATCATTTGGACGTGAACAGACATTATCAAAGAGATAACAGTGTTATACTAAACTCAGATGTGCGGAATTTTGTTAACAACCCCTGTCTTGCTGAGGTTGAAAGGTTTGGTTGTAAAAATCTTGCGCCTGGATTTTGATGGCCGACTTCATAATTTTGCCAATATCAAATGCTTATTAAGGAAGAATTGCAGGGAGCGGTGATCTGTTAATGCCCATTTATATTTTATGTGTGTGGTTTCCTTATATAATAACATAAATGTTTGCAATCTCTATTTAAGTGATTCTAGAACATCTTTTAGTGTATATGGACTAGGGTATTCAAATCTATAGTCCTCTACATTAAATTTGATACGATAAATATCTAAAAAGTCTATATCTTCGTCTGCAATTCCGAAATACTTAGATATAATTTTTTCATTTAAAAGAGGGAGGAGCACATATACAGCAAACGTTTAATCCTGTACGACAATATGTTTGAGTATATATCTTGACAGTACTACGGACAAATGATTAGGAATAAAGGCCGTCGAATAATCCCATTTTAATTCATCTACAGGATTTACAGAATTTAAGAACCTTGTGCTCTCTTGGTTTGTAAGTCGTGTTTCATGGATATTTTGTAAGTAGTTTTTATAATGGATGACCAGATATTCTAAATCCATGTCGTCTATCAGTTTGGTAGTGTCTGGCAGGGTGTATGTAAAAGGGTCGCCTTCACCTGTCTTGCACAAATTGCACACGAAAGAGAAGTCTGGATTTTTAGTATCGGAAATGGATACGTCATTATTTATTTCAGAGCATTTTTGGAAATGTAGCCATCTACGACAGGAACTACATTCTACATATGGTTCCTCATTATTAATTTCGTAAGTCAAACATTTATCAAACATATTGTCTGAAGTCAAAATCAGTATATTTTGTACTGGAATCCTGAATCGTTCAGGATTAAAGGTACCATTATTAATAGCCTGTGTAAACGTAGGGAAATCCTTGGATTTCGCAAATTCGCATATATAATGCATGACATAAATCCCGCAGTTGATGTTGTCATCATATCTCTGTTTGGGATATGAATTTACGTTGTGAATTTTCCACTTTCTTACGTTCAGTTTTTCGTTTTTACGTATACGATCACGGGTAGCTAAGAAACGTTTAATCTTCTTGAACAGGTCATCTTCTGAAAAGGGATAATTTGTAGATGAATTCATGAAACACACGTTCTGCTTTTGTAGATCCAATATTATTAAAATCCAGTGGTTCCTATTTAAAATGTACGGCATGATTATATATTTAACGTTTTCAAAAGACATTTTGTAGGGTTTAAATTTCTCAAGATTTTTAATTTGACTGTCAAAAAGCAAATAGACCGAAATAGTGTCTATGTATATTATATCTGATCGTTCACGAAGTAGTGTGTAAGAAATAGCATCTATACAATAATCGGATGCCCATCTCTGACTTCCTGTTACAATTTTTTCGACACGATTATAGTTTGAACAGAGTGTCTGATAGTCAGTACTTGATAAAGTAATCGTACTGTCTCTATATGTGTATTTTGCCAGTATGAAATTACCTTTTTTTGCCAAGTCCATATAGTAATCATTACTGAAAAACAGACCATTTTGTAAAGCTCTTTTAGATGGTCTCTCCTCTGTTTTTTGTTCAGCAGTGCCCCTCTCATTAAGTATAACTTTGTCTGCAGGGTATGAGAGAATTTCCTCTTCATCTTTATTTTTACTTTCAATGTCTGCCTTCGCAGCAGCAAGACACTTTTTTTCAAAGACTCCCCTTTTCTTAACCCTTTTCCATGTTTCAACATGTAACGGATTATCCAGTTCTCTTTTCTTTGCTGTTACTTGCTTCTCAGTTGTTCGTTTTTTTGGAGCTTTATCTATTTGCAGTCGTATGCTTTTAAGAGCAATCTCAATTTTTTCGCGCACCCTGACTACGAAACGACCGAGCTTATAATTAGCTCGATTTTGGAGTATCTCACATTTAACAGCCTTAAACCACGACTCAACATTTGCATTACTAAAACGTCGAGTATTCAGCACGTTACTCCATAGAGGAGCAAAGGGCATAACCCTTTTTAACAAATACAAGCAAAATTCTGTCGAGTAATATAAGTTTTTTTCAGTCCCTTCTGATTGCTCTTTCTTCTCCATTTCTGAAGATACTTCGCTGTATATTTTAAAGAAATATATAAAAAAAGGAGAAGTGAGATATTCGCCTCGCACTATTTCTTCGTCATCAGCTGGTGCATCAGTTTCTCGCAGTTTAAGGTACTCGTCTGCTTTGTCATATGATGCTGAGCACAACTCTGTAATAGCAGCTCTTACACTATCGTCGTAAATAGGATTAAGTAAAAGAATGAGTAAATTATGGTATTGGTGTGTTAATTATTCCATAGAGGAGCACTGCACTAAGACTCCTACCGCATCAACGATAACTTTTCTTTTTGCACTTTTTATTGTCATTTTGGATAAGTAATTTGTAATCATCTTAATAAAATGCGCACAGCACGTCTTTAATATTACTAGTGGTACCATGCGATCATCGTTGATGTTGGTTACATACCGAAAACATACTTTTAGGTAAGTGTACAAAGTCATATTATTAAACCCTTGACACACAGATATCATTAATGCAAAGCTCCAATCAGTTACCAATACATTAAATATGGGCCAGGTTCTGTTACAAGTGGTTTCCACGAAATGCTTAAATTGTAGCAGGAAAGCAGTTATACTTGCTGAATCATGTTTAGATGTGATCATTTCTGCTATTGGTACAATTGTTCCGTGACGATTAACAACCAAAGAGTAATACAGGATACGACGACCTTTATCGTAAATACACGGTCTAATTACCGAACCCGTAGCATCAAAGTACACATCTACCTTCTGTCTACTAGGAACAAGTACTTTAACCTGATCCTTTGAAAATAAATAGACAAGGGTCCTTCCCGTAGGATGTTGAATATATTCTTCACCTTTTGGTTGCTGAACTGCCCTAAGCAAAATATCTAAAAATGGATCACTATGAAGATCATCCTCTGCTAGAACTTCTGACTTTGCTTTTTGGTACACCGCAAGTGAACGCAAGGCTTGCCAGTTTCCTTGTAGAAATGTATCTGCATCAACCGCAGCGATATCTTTATTTCTAAGTGTATTTGGATTCACCAATTTTAACTTCTCTTTTACAGCACTCCTCTCCTTTCCTCTCAACCAGTATGAGTATTCTTGATTATGATTAACATACTTTGCTCCCTTATAATATAAGGTGAATTCGATGTGATTTTCATGTACTGTGCAGTCAAATTTAAAAATTCTACAATCGGGATCCATACATTTACCATATTCTACAAATCTGGAGTAGCAATGAAAGCTTTTCTTGTTTATTCGAAACCCTTTATAAACCAATGGACACTTCATACCTCGAGATGGTAAGTCGTTTCTCCAGAATAAGTGCCTTGACTCGGCATCCTTTGATAAGTCAACGTTGTCTACAAAACGCCCTATCTTCGCATTCAGCAAAACTGTAAATCTACTTTCAGTCATATTGTCTGAATTAGCAGCAGTAAATGTTTCCTCACATTCTATACGACTGTCATTTAGGAAGGATTGTTTGATATTTGTTTGGTTAGAGCTAACAGATTTATTTTCAAATAAAACGTCGGAAGTGTTTGGTTCTTTAACGGGCATTTCGATGTTGCAGGTTTGTGTAGTAGTATTTGTTTCGTTAGGACCAATAGATTTAGTTTGAAATGAAATGTCGTTGAATTCAGGTTTCTTAACAGGCATCTCAGTAATGCAGAGTTGTGTATTATTTGTCTGGTTGGGATTTGTAGATATATTTTTAAATAAAGCTTCGGTCACTTGGGTTTTTTTTACACTAGCTCCATTTATACCAGGGTGCACATTATCGTCATTAGTACTATCTCCGTTTTTGTCAAGTAGCGCGCATATCTCATTATAATTTCTTCGCAGGACATTATAAATTAGAAACCTATTATTAAAAGTATCTCTAATTGAGAAAAACGCACACGCCATTGACAAGTACGAATTCGCATTTCTAGGAGAACAGCGCTTAAAACTTGCTAGTGAACATTTCGATTTTTGTATGAAATTCGCAATATCCTGCGCTAAAATTGATTTCCCTAGATATCTTCGCACTCGCCCCATCTTTACCATCTCTATCGTAATGTGTACTTTCACAGGACGAAGAAATTATACCAACTAGCAAAAAGATTGAACTAATAAATATAAGAAATTTTCAAAAGAAAACAAAATTATAACTTAAACAAGGAACGAAATAAATGCAATAATAGTATATCCAACAATCGAAAGAAAACAAAACAAACTATTCTACAAAGGAACTAAATAGCATGCAAAAACGCAAACAATAGTAAATTCAATACGGATAAAACACAATAATGCTCTTTACTTGAAACTTAAACTCAAAGTGGGTATTCACATCACACTCACATTCAAGCAATAAAGAAATAGTAAATGATAGTAAAACACGAATTCAAATAAATCAATAATAAGTAGCAGAATAAGCAGCAGCGTGAATCTTCTATACGATAAACGTCTGGTCGATTCAAACATTTCTGTAGCGTGTACGCGTTCCCTGAGGTAAACTTTTATGGTTGGCGTTGGAATTCGCCCTATGTTGCAATGGGCGCACGCTGAAAGCGCTAGACGCTTATTCTTCAACTACACCACGCTCTCACCACAGCTCTCACTTCAAATCTCGCACCACTGGAATCTCGAAAACGGTAAGAGATATTAAATAGGTTAAATGAAAGAAAAGTTGCACATTTTCATGCAGTTTAAGGATCTGAAACGTTTGTAAACAAGGTTTTTGAAACATTTCGAAAAAAGGCAATTTTTTGCCTTTTAAATGCCGTTGTATTATGAATGGAAGTGTAATAAATTTTTAAGCATTTACGTAAATCGATACGAGCTTTCAGACAAACGATGTTTAAGAATTACGCATTTTGTTGCCTTTTGATAATTTCTTGTGGGTGTTTGTCTTTGTTTAATCTTTTTGTCATCTAGTTATTTCCTCCCCCGTGAAATACACTTACTACTAGATAAATATGGGATGTCTAGGAAAACAAATCTTGTAGCAGGAATCGTAAATTTCATAATAAATCGAAATATCCTCTAGCAAGTATTTAGCTAGAGTAAAAATGCGAATTCACACTTCTCAATCACGTGTACGTTTTGTTTAATTAAAGACAGTGCTAATAAGTAATAGGCTATTAATTTAAAATGTCCTGTGAAGAAACCATAATAAGATATACGCCTAACTTGACAGAGTACTAATGACGACAATGCATTATTCTCGTATATTTGACCGATGCTTTATTTAAGTCCTACGCAAACAGGTAATATACACAACCCTGCATTACCGGTATGCCTGTTAAAGAAGTTGAAATCGCAGCGAAAACATTTACTGTTGCTAATCCGAATAATATGTCTAAAAATAGATTTAAAGTTTTGCTTAATTAAAAAATGGGACCATTTTGACTCATCAAAGGATGCCGAGTCAAGGCAAATATTCTGGAGAAACGACTTACCATCTCGAGGTTAAAGTGTCCATTGGTTTTATAAAGGGTTTCGAATAAACAACAAAATCTTTCTTTGTTACTCCAGATTTGTAGATTGTAGTAAACGTACTGATCCCGACTGTAGAATATTTAAACTTTCATTTGAAAGTCACATGGAATTTACCTTATATTACAAGAGCACAAATATGTTAACCACAATCAAGAATATTCGTATTTGCCCACATAACAGGGTGCCGTAAAGTTAAAATATTATCACCCCAAATACATAAAAGTAAAGATATCGCTGCGATGGACATAGATAGGGCTGCCATCCATCCGGATTTCCCCGGATTTGTCTTAGTTTGGAAGACGTACGGGGAGCGTCCGGGCGGGGTTTAAATTGTAGTCCGGGTAAATATTGTTAATTGTATGGGAAAATGAAGAGCTAAACAAGTTTTCATTTAATTTTATTAACTGAGTAACTAATACTGGGTTTGTTCATTTTTTATTTAATATCTGAAAAGGTTAAAAATAAATCAAGATTTCTCACTTGTCGTCACAAGAACGATTAAACACACTATTTCGTTCAACAAAAGAGGCTTAAAATTAAAGTTTTCTTCTATCAAGTACGGAGTAAAATATATTTTAATCAAGATGTAAGCGAATGAAAAAAGTATTGAAATGTCCGGGGTGAAAGCTCCAAAATCCGGGGAACTTACGCTTCTGGTCCTGGGGGGGGGGGGGGGCAGGTTTTAGAGATGGCAGCCCTAGACATAGATACATTTTTAAATGAAAGCTGACAATCCTTGCGTCTGCTGTATCACCTGTATCAACTATTCCGCTAGTCTCTGTGAATTTTTGAATGTTTGCGGGGGTGATTTCGGGGTGGTCGACTCTGAATTTTTTCGTGTCTGATTGATATGTTATTTATACTTGTATTAGAGACCCACATGCAAATTTTTAACCTGTATCAACTATTCCGCTGGTCTCTGTGAATTTTTGAATGTTTGCGGGGGTGATTTCGGGGTGGTCGACTCTGAATTTTTTCGTGTCTAATTGATATGTTATTTATACTTATATTAGAGACCCACATGCAAATTTTTAACCTGTATCAACTATTCCGCTGGTCTCTGTGAATTTTTGAATGTTTGCGGGGGTGATTTCGGGGTGGTCGACTCTGAATTTTTTCGTCTCTGATTGATATGTTATTTATACTTATTTTAGAGACCCACATGCACATTTTTAACCTGTATCAACTATTCCGCTGGTCTCTGTGAATTTTTGAATGTTTGCGGGGGTGATTTCGGGGTGGTCGACTCTGAATTTTTTCGTGTCTGATTGATATGTTATTTATACTTATATTAGAGACCCACATGCAAATTTTTAACCTGTATCAACTATTCCGCTGGTCTCTGTGAATTTTTGAATGTTTGCGGGGGTGATTTCGGGGTGGTCGACTCTGAATTTTTTCTTGTCTGATTGATATGTTATTTATACTTATATTAGAGACCCACATGCAAACTTTTAACCTGTATCAACTATTCCGCTGGTCTCTGTGAATTTTTGAATGTTTGCGGGGGTGATTTCGGGGTGGTCGACTCTGAATTTTTTCTTGTCTGATTGATATGTTATTTATACTTATATTAGAGACCCACATGCAAATTTTTAACCTGTATCAACTATTCCGCTGGTCTCTGTGAATTTTTGAATGTTTGCGGGGGTGATTTCGGGGTGGTCGACTCTGAATTTTTTCTTGTCTGATTGATATGTTATTTATACTTATATTAGAGACCCACATGCAAATTTTTAACCTGTATCAACTATTCCGCTGGTCTCTGTGAATTTTTGAATGTTTGCGGGGGTGATTTCGGGGTGGTCGACTCTGAATCTTTTCGTGTCTGATTGATATGTTATTTATACTTATATTAGAGACCCACATGTAAATTTTTAACCTGTATCAACTATTCCGCTGGTCTCTGTGAATTTTTGAATGTTTGCGGGGGTGATTTCGGGGTGGTCGACTCTGATTTTTTTCGTGTATGATTGATATGTTATTTATACTTATATTAGAGACCCACATGCAAATTTTTAACCTGTATCAACTATTTCGCTGGTCTCTGTGAATTTTTGAATGTTTGCGGGGGTGATTTCGGGGTGGTCGACTCTGAATTTTTTCGTGTCTGATTGATATGTTATTTATACTTATATTAGAGACCCACATGCAAATTTTTAACCTGTATCAACTATTCCGCTAGTCTCTGTGAATTTTTGAATGTTTGCGGGGGTGATTTCGGGGTGGTCTCTCTGAATTTTTTCGTGTCTAATTGATATGTTATTTTTAACCTGTATCAACTATTCCTCTAGTCTCTGCGAATTTTTGAGTCGCGTATGGAGTAATTATTTCATGGTGACCGGCTCTTAATTTCTCCTCATGAGAAAGTTTTAAGTCCTAAGGGATTGATTATTTTTAGGGGAAGGTTGGATGGCAGAGACTTCAATTTTTGTGGTAGGAGATATGATTTAACACAGTTTGCGTTGTAGCATTAGTACGTAATTAGTAATTCTGCGTGTTTACCGTTTATGGTTGATGATTTGTTTGGTCCGCTTTAAAAATTCGTTTCTCGAATCTGAATCTGAAGCTGTCTTCAGCCACATATATAAATATGATATAGTAGTTAATACACAGAACATTGCCAGTTATTATCATACAAATCATACAGAATATTCTTACAGATACGGTTGAACGACTGAAAATGGTATACTACATACAGGGCCGGCGCAAGGTGGATTCAGCGTGTTCCCCAGAACTGACCCCACGCACTTTAAAAACTTTAAGACATTTTGCAGGACTCCCGTACTCTTTACATTTTCGTTCTCCCATTGATCGTACCGCGAGGTACGTGAAATAAATATATATCACTCAATGGAACGGAATTGATCGGATCACGACCAAACTTAGTGTGGTAGTAGCTCATTCCCCACTGACCTCGTGACCTCCAATCCGGAGCCCTACGGTCAGTGATGGTAACCTAAAAAACAAAATGTCCCTACCTAGGGGAAAAATTTTCCCTACAATTTCCCTACACTTTTTTTAGACCAACTGTATATGCTTATTGCCATCTGTGAATTCAGCTTTTTTAATATTCTCATTGTTTTACTACTTTTCGATCACCTTTAGCATCTTCTTACTCAATAAAGCTTACTAACCAGGTGGTCATGTCATATTACTATTATTTTAGTGTACCTAGCAACCAAAAAAACTAACAGGTTAAAACCCAACTGAAAAAGGATGAGCAGTAATAACACAAATACAGAAATTTATTTAATGCAATTACATTGCATTAAAACCATAAAATCGCATAACAATAAAGAGTACCATTATTACCAGTTTGAACAATAATAACTAAGGAACAGTGACATATAGACATATTGACTCCTACGACGCAAGGAAGCAGAGGACGAGGTAACAACCACAGAATTATATTGAAATATATAATCAATATAATTCCGTGGTAACAACTGACTTGGCAAGGTAATAAAGACCGGATTGCTACGTTGCCACTCACAGACAACTTAAATAGCTTAATAGAACATTTTTTTATTATTATATGGTGATTAATAATGAACTCTTTCCTAATACTAATAGTGGTATTTGCTATTTGTTGTGAAACGACAAAAGTGCCGAAATTTCCCTACAAAATACAGTTTCTGTCCCTTTTCCCTACACCCGCAATTTTTGTACTATTTTCCCCTACATGTAGGGAAATTCCCTACGAGTTACCATCACTGCCTACGGTGTGCACTGTGCAGCCTCTCGCTTCAAAAGTTAGAGGACCACGATCGGAACTACCAGATGTTGTTGGATTGTGCACGTTTTCAGATATCATTTTCGTCCTCCCGCTGATCGTACCGCGAGATAATATTAATATTAGTTATTGATCGAGTTGGAGTCGATTATGGGAGAACGCTATTTTAAACGGTATTTTAAAAAGTGAAAAACAGTTAATCTATGTCGATAAGTGTCGTATGTAGTAGATCATCGTAATCTGTCACGAATATAAATGGGTATCTCAGTAAAAGACCAAGCGTCATTTTTTAACGTGGCCCCGCAAAAGGTTACACTGACTGTATATAGGTACCAAGTACATTGCGGTACTTATTATAGAAACAACACATTGTTAACAGAGGAGAAAAATGCCTATATTCTATATTTGATTTAACAGTAGGTATGTACTACATATGCAACCAGAATAGGGTAGGTACTATTGTAGACACAGCAGGATCTCTAAAAGTTATAGCAAACTCTGTAAACTGGCTACTATTTACACGACCGTGAAAAATATACAAAAACACATTTGCCGAAAAGTCACTCCTGACATTCAAATGCACCAAACCTGATCCTTTCACGAGTTATTCATTGGCATATCCCAGATTGAAGATAATACGGATATTTTGTAAATGTGCATTGAACCTTCTCTTAAACTTGTGAAGTAGGTTATTAGCTACGAAAACTAGTATACCTTCCTGGAATGTTGCACAAAATCTTTTTTTATATTATTCTGACCAGATAGGGGAGTGATATAAGCTTCTAATTTTACGTATCTCCACAAAAGGAAATCGAGTTTTGTTAATTCCGGTGATCTAGCCGGGCCATGAACAGACCTCCCACAACCCATCCACTTGTATCCATCATGTTTAAACCGCATTACTCGCATCAGTATCGCTAATACAGGGTTTCTATAAATGATTCAACCTACACGAGCGGCGTTGATTTCTGAATTCTTTGTGCCGCCTTTTTGTAACTGCTGTCGAGCTACAATAAGCACGGCGATCACTCAACATCAATGAGCACGATAGTACTGAAGGTTGCGGATCAGTTACAGTCACGAAATTGATGGCTTTATAAAGATATTCCAGCAATTTACAGTTCAGTTTTGCTTTCAAATGTAAGAAATAGTAATTATTGTTGTAGTAGGCTTGTGGTAACCTGTACAGTCTACACTTGCAGTGTTGCACTGTAGAAGCTTTGTGTAGTGCAGCTAACGTTACTACCACTTAGTTTGTGAATTTTACAATTGTGGCAGGCTAAAAAAATCTCAGTCCATCATAGTACTTTTATTTAACAGGCTTACTGTAGCCATAACCTCACAAGTACAATACATAACCTAAAATTTATGAGAAACCGTGTCACCCCACAGCAGCCCTAAAGTTGATTATCCTACCTAATACTACAGAATATGTTGAAAATGCACACTCCCACGCGTTTTCTCATTTTAAAATATATCAAATAATTCAATAATCGACAGATAACAAGTATACGTCAAAGCTATAGTTGTGTTCACTTTCCTGAGAGGCGGCAAACTGATTTAATCGATAATTTCCATAAGCATCCTGCAGGCATGATTCATTTATAGAAACCCTGTATAATATATATTAAAAGATCAAACTCTTCTCTCAAGAATTGCAAGTAACTTTTGGCCATCGAAAACACAGGTCAGGACGCTGTTGTTTTGATGTCGGTCTTATAACAGTGAAAATTGTGCATGTTAGCAAATCAATTATGATGAAACGTTGCTTTATTAGAAAAAAGCACGTTAAAAATCGCAAAAGGAATTTAATTCCGCATCTAAACCCGGAGAAAGAATTTTAGCGCGTCCTAATAAAAAATCAGGTTATTCAAGTTGCTTTCCTTTTGCAGATGGTGAAAATTGCAACGTTCTATCTCGTTTGGCTTCGGAGATATCCTCGATTCTCTTAAGCATTGCAAAAGTCATATTTCCCACAAAATGGCAGATAATGTTAAAACGCCGCAAAATGCAAGTACCTATTAAACAATTCAATAAGTAACCAAAATGTAGTATACAGGGCGTTTCATTAAAAATTATCAAAACAAAGCTAGTATACGTCTGCGGTATCCTTCTACGTTTGAAAATATTTTTAGAATATGCAGCTCAATAATCTGCAAAAAATATTTTGAACGATGTAGGGCTTACGGAAGAAATGGCTTATAACATGGTCCTTGAACGTTGTGAAATGTTCATAATCTCTGTTTTCTTATTAGTAACGCTGCATCTTATTAACAGCCTTCGAAACAAATTATAGGACAGGAAACCAAATAACACAATTAAAATTACCGAGTGTTGCAAAATTCGGGTACACTTAAGGGATTCACTTACTTCCCAGTGCCAGCAATTGTGTCTGGTTAGTACTCCAAAAATTCGTCGACAAACTAAAAATAACATTTGAAAAAAAATAAGTAAAAAAACTTTTTAAGTTAAACGGTTTTATGTTAAACATACATTGCAATGTTTAAGATAAATGTACTAAAAACCAAAAAATAATAAGTACCCTTCTTTATTACACCCAAACTGTAGCAATAAAGGATACTAAATCGCAATTCCATTTTGATGCACGTTAAAAAAAACGCATTTGTCACTTCCCATCCGCGCAACCATGAAGTCTTCATAAACATTTGCATCAAACTTTCTGGTACATCCGTTTCGAATTTTGGTAACTGGGTTGTACTTGATTTAAATTTAATACAGGCACAGGGCGTTTTGTTTCCCTTAATGTTTACTTTGTCCGCCAAACTCAGAGAACTGAAGTTTAATTTAATTAAATCACACACCCTCATTTTTTGTCTTGAACACAATTTTCCACAAACAAAACACCCGTACGTACGCTTAGCAACCGTTCGTTCACGTTCGGGTGCATTATTTCAGTAATGCGCGCTCGTGTCTCCACTTAGAATCGCGTGTCGACGCATGCCATTTTCATCGCATTGGCCACAGAACATTGAATTCCCGCAGTGCAGGCGCTGAACACAAATCTACATAAGATTGTAAATTAAATACCTATGGGTAATAACTAATAATTGGTATATTAGATCATTAGATGTAAATGTAAATAAATGTTTTAATTTAATTGAAGTTGATGTACCTAGTCATTTGCGTAGGGAGGGCGGCGCCCCGCAGCCCTCCCTCACCAGCCGCCACTGCGTGTACACATACACAAATATATTACTTAACTAGGAGTTATTTGTGAAGTTAATAACTTTAAAGGTTTTTGATTCCTTTTATTTTTGTTTTTTAGATCTCAAATGGTGGACCCACTTTTCAAAACGACGGATATTTATAGTCATACTTGCCAGTCTAGTCATATCTGTAATGGTTCTTTCTATAGTTCTGTTGTCCACACGTGGTGCTATACGCCTAGATGACAAAAATTCTCAAGATTCTGATGAACAAGGAGAAATACATCCTGCAGATCCACCTTTGGGTAAGAAAAAAATTCTTCAAAATGTAATTATCTTCTCAATTACAACTTATGAAAAGTTGTATCTAATTATCCATGGAKAACAACTGATCATTTTTTACAAACAGCAAAATTTTGGTACTGATAGGCTTACTGTGTTACTCTTACTACTTAATTGCAGAGTGTATACATTATTGAGTTCATATATGTAATTGACTTTCAAAAACAAAAATATATTTTTATAATCAATTTTATCGGGATTGCAGGAATGGGACCAAAAAAGACGAGTCACGTTTCCTTTTTGTCAGTTTTTTCAAGACAGAGCTAAAATACAATATTTACAACTAGCACAATAATAAAGAATATTTTACTTACAGAAATGATAACACCTTTTTACACAACACATACATATATTACAATTATTGACATTCGGCAAGTACAAGGGTAGGCAACTCATTATACTCCTAGTCTAATTAATAAATTGCATTAAAATTAATATTTAAAATAAAATTAAATTTATTAAAAACCACTCTCTTTTTATTATTATTATTCTCATTATTTTTTATATATAAATATATTATTTCTTTACTTTAATTTTCTCTATTATATTTGAATAAATTCTGTTTAAATTGTTTACGTCTGTTTTAAAATTGATGGTGTTATTTTTTGTTATGTGTATCATTTCACTTAGTTCTCTTTTTATTTTAATTGGTTAATAGTTGATAACGGTGACTTCCTTGAAATTCAGGTGGTGCCCTTCTTTATGGTGGTGTTCTGCTAAGGCCGTTTTCTCTTTTCTGTTGATTTGTGTTATATTACAACTATATTCATGTTGGGCAATTCGTTTTTTTAAAAGTTGTGAATTTTGGCCGATGTATTTAAGTTGACTTGTTGTTTTCCGGGCTGGTTCCCACGTTGGTTATTAGACCTTGACGTTTCGACACTCATGTCAGTGTCTTCCTCAGAAGTAGCTCTGAAAGTTTAAGTTTTAAGTTCACAATTTTGGCATGGTATACTATATACCACATATAAGTCAGCATTTTCCTTTTATCCTTGTCTTTCAACCTCGAATATATGCTTTTCTTTATATTATTGACTGTGTAAAACGCTAATTGACATGATCTTTAAAAATGGACTTCAACTTTTCTGATACTATGTGGACGTAAGGCATTTTGGCAAAGATTCTATTCCTATTGTCTTCTCTCTAGATAGATGTGTTTCTTGACGTTAAAGGTATTCAATTTTACATTTTTCTATAAAACTTTAAGGATAAT
The DNA here is from genome assembly GCA_025024175.1 of Rhyzopertha dominica. Classification (NCBI taxonomy): domain Eukaryota; kingdom Metazoa; phylum Arthropoda; class Insecta; order Coleoptera; family Bostrichidae; genus Rhyzopertha; species Rhyzopertha dominica. Next base: position 36,375,076 of record QCXZ01000003.1, on the reverse strand, counting down.
TATTATTTTCTAGAATCCTGTACACTTCTTCTAAAATCTTTGTATGGAATTTGTTGACAAAAAGGAAATGTGACTCGTCTTTTTTGGTCCCAGTCCTGCAAAATCGATAAAATTGATTAAAACTCATAACAGGACGAATAAGAAGCTATAATATATTTTTATGTAAAACTAAAAGGAAATACAGTTTTGCCTAGCAAAAAATATTTTTCACTTGTGCTAAGATTGTCACAATATGTAGGTCATTCAAAATATGTAGATAGGGTGCTGCTTTATACAATCTACCTAGATTGTTCATAACAGATAGCTGGTACAGAGTATAGGTATAGGTATAGGTAGACAATCTTGGCAAAACAACAATACAATTAGCTGATTGGAATCAAATCACCTGCTCGTCTAATACCTATTTGAGACATGCTGGAATATAAGTATTGGAATCGGCCTTGCTAACCTTAACAACGCTTTCGGTAAGTGTACAACTATGATTTACTGTATCATATATTGAAACATTTAATGTTGCATATCAGTACATTTAGATATGTAAAGCATTAGTTACAAATTCATATTTTGATGTGGATCAATATACATATATTAAATCATTGATTGTGTTGTACTGTATTCTGGTATGGAAATTTTGTATGTGCAGATTCCAATATTTAACAATCATTATATTGATTTGAATTAATTTGAAGATTGCTCCTGATGCGCTTAGGTCACTTATAAAATTTTCGGGGTTTATTTCAAGTTTAAAAGTCAAAAATTCTTCAATCACATTTTCTAACAAATGGAGATAAATGGGTGCTGTCGATATGTTCCTCATATTGTATGCGGATGCTCAATATTATGTCATTCAGCTCTAGCGTTACAAATATTTAGCAAGGAAAATAATATCAAGTTTAAAAAAATCATTCTAGGAGCATTGTTGGTTACCTGGAAGTAATTTTTAATGTAAAAATAATGTCTAAATGATTTTATTTTTCTTAGCATAACTCACCATAAACCATTAAATTTCTTCTCTTGTTTAATATTCTGCAAAAACTATCCAGTGCAATCCAATCCCAAAATAATTTTTATTTTCGATATTCTAGTTTCATTATATATAAATGAAATGTGGGCACACTTGCTTAGTTACTTAGTTAAAAGTATACTCAAATTAATGTAAATGAACGCTAACTTGAAACTAAAACATTATAAACGACATTTCCTCTATCATTTGAGAATTATTTTTGAAATTCAGCTAAAACTTTCTAATCACATTCTGTTGCAAAACTGAATTTTTTACTTATAAGACCTAGGTTAATTGATTCATTTTTAATTTGGGTGAACCACCATACTACGAGTACTTTTCTCCTTACTTTTGTCGTTAGAAGTATGAAGTTCTACTGTTCCTAAAGCACTACAACCAGGCTGATCAACTTCCCACTGTGTCAATGCAAACTTTAGTATGTTGATGACATTTTGAACGAAATGCAGAACATCAAAATGTAACCTTCTGTAATTACAGTTGTTTGAGTACCATGTCAGTATTTTCAGCAAATCGTGTTTGATAAACCTTTAGTTATAATTAGCTATAAATAACAACTAGACTTCCTGTTCATGGGCTTCAAGTGGTAATATTACTGGGATATAATACTTGATAATGAGGTCTAAATACTTGTTGAGTAGCATCTAACAGAAATAATGAGATAAAATTTAGTGTATTCTTAGTTGTATGTATATTCCCTAATATTGCGATTAATTCCACATTTCCTGCCCAATAGATGCTATAGTGGTATTCCACCCACTAAAAGCATGGAGAAAAAAAATATTATATCTGATTCCTAAACAATGCAGCATGTATTAATTTTGCGTCTTTTTATCGTTGATGCTCTTCTTAGTTTGAAAAGGTAGACATAATGTACAAGGATAAAATTACTTGTTAGTACCCCTGTTTAAATATTCGGGCAGCATTACTGTATACATTGTAGGCAGAAATTTCAAATTACGCGCGTAAACTGTGTGATGTTAGGTGCAGTGGCAGTTGGGACTGGGACTAAGGAGTTAAGTTGGTATTAGAGATTACAGTGGTTAGAGGTTAAAAAAGATCGCGGCGATATAATTTTTACGAAGCCAACTGTTTTATTTGAAAAGTTGATATTTTTACTAATAATAAATATATACACCATCCAGACGTTTAAATGCCCTCCGCTCGGACATCCCCCACAGTTTTCAGAAGTGGGATGAGAGGATTCGACGGATTATTGAAGATTTGAAAAAGTGTTTGGAAACCACGTTTTGGCAACCAAGTTTACGACGATGGCGAACAGAACACCCGCAACTGGTGTCCAGCCACAGGAACAGGAGAGTGAAGCTGAAGCAGAAAATCCATCAGTGACCGTAGATGATGTTATTCAACAAACTGTAAGGGCTATTTTAGCATACAAAAGAGCTGAGGCTGTGGAAGGAGTGACACGGAGCCCCCCTGAAGTTGCATACACCAACAAACAATTAGCAGAGCTTATACCAGAATTTACTGGGGTAACAGAAGACGTTGACGCTGACACATGGCTCAAAAGGGTGGACGCTGTCCAAACAGCATACCAGGTGGACGACAAAATATTGCACTTACTCGTAGTAGGAAAAATGACAGGTACAGCATGAGACTGGTACCATTCGAAAGTTGAGCACGTTACAATGACTTGGCAAGAAATTAAGCATGAATTGAAACTACATTTTACCAGCCGTCCGGAGAGGGTACAGCTTATGAAAAGGTTTGAAGCACGGAGGTGGAAGCAACGAGAAAGATTTAGTGATTATTACCATGATAAATTGAAACTTGGCAACAGACTGAATTTGAGTGAAGAGGATATGATTGCGTATGTCATAGATGGATTCGAACACAGAGGATTACAGTCACAGGCCAGAATGCAGGACTTCAAGAGTTTACCAGAATTATTAAGAATAATGAATAACGTTACGCAAAACGACGTGGGCTACAGCGAGAGGAGCAATGCAGCACCGAAGAAACCTCTTCATCGAAGTGAACAGCAGGGTACTACGCAGGGTAGTCGACAGACAAGATCGTCAGAGGAACCAAAATGTTTCAACTGCGGCTTGGCAGGTCACCGACTGGCTGATTGTAGGAAGCCCAAGCGAGAACGGGGAAGTTGCTACAGATGCGGACAGCATGGACATTTTGTCAACCAGTGCAAGAGTAGGCCCGAAAATACCGTTGCAGTAGCAGACAGCACGACTCCAACAACCAGCAGAAATGATGTTAATATCGTTGAGGGAAGTATAGCGGAACCTTACATTTTAAACGTTAGCTTTACTGTTACAGACAAGTTCAATGTAACATGTACTTATTCTATTGATGCTTTGTTAGATACAGGCAGTCCAATTAATTTACTGAAAAGCAGATACATTCCATCAGAATTAGTTAGGCAAGATTTAATTCCTGTACATTCATTCAGAGGTATAAATGGCAGTAAATTAAACATTTTAGGTACTTTCAAACAAGCAGTTATTGTTAACGGTATTACTGTTGATGTACTATTTTATTTAGTACCAGACGACACGATGTTAGCTTCATGTATTTTAGGTAGAGATTTTATGAGTAACGAAAAAGTTAGAATTAATTTTGACAAGAAGATAAGTATAGCTGAGATTTGCAAACCTGATAAATCTGACAATTTAGAGGTTAGATCAGAAGCTTTTTGTGATGCTGTCACGGATATATTGAATATCGATGTATTTTCTGAAACAAAACTTGATGTTGAACTAAATGTAAATCCCGATTTATCGTTAGATACAATTGACAAAGTGCACCAACTGTACAGTGAGTATACAAAAGAATTAAGTCACCAACCACAAACTAGTCCAAAAATTGAAATGTCTATACATTTAAAACATGAGCAACCAATCAGTTTTAGGCCACGACGAATTTCTTATGCAGACAAAATTCAATTGAGATCAGTCTTAGATGAACTCCTTCGTGAAAATGTTATAAGACCAAGTAATTCTCCTTATGCTTCGCCAATAGTTTTAGTTAGGAAAAGAAATGGTGATATGAGGTTATGCGTAGATTACCGTGAACTAAATTCAATTACTGTGAAAGACAATTTCCCAACACCCCTTATTGATGACCATTTAGATCGCTTAAGAAATAAAAAGTATTTTAGCACGTTGGATTTGAAAAACGGGTTTTACCACGTTAGAATGGATGAAAACTCAATTAAGTACACATCTTTTATTACGCCTTTGGGACAATTCGAATTTTTAAGAATGCCATTTGGCCTGGCAAATTCACCACGAGTATTTCAAAGATATACCAATGAAGTCTTTAGAGAGTTAATTGATTCTGACAAGATACTATTGTATTTGGACGACATTTTGATCGCGACAGAAACAATTGAAGATCATTTAGAAACGTTAAGTTCAGTTTTCAAGATAGCTGCTTCGAATAAGTTGATATTCAGATTAGATAAATGCTCATTTTTATCTTCCGAAATCACATACTTAGGGTACAAAATTAACAGTCAAGGCATAAAACCAAGCAAAGAAAATGTTAATGCAGTTCTTAATTATGCTGTTCCTAAGAATGCTAAAGATGTGCACCGCTTTTTAGGCCTTGCCTCATATTTTAGGAGATTTATTCCTCAATTTTCCACCATTGCTAAACCATTGTTTGATTTGATAAAGAAAAATGCTGTATTCCATTTTAATGAACTAGAATTTCAAGCATTTGAAACATTGAAAAGCAAGTTAGCATCTCCTCCGATACTAGCTGTGTATTCACCCGAGTTAGAAACAGAATTACATACAGATGCAAGCTCTTTAGGTTTTGGTGCCGTACTTTTACAAAAACAAACCGATGGCAAATTCAGACCTGTATCTTATTACAGCAAACGCACCACACCAGCAGAAGGAAATTATCATAGTTTCGAGTTAGAATGTTTGGGCGCTATTAATGCCATTAAAAGATTTCATGTTTATTTAGCAGGCAAAAAATTCAAGTTAATTACTGATTGTGACAGTTTTAGATTAACTTTGGCCAGAAAAGACATCAACCCTCGTATAGCCAGATGGGCATTATTTCTCCAAAACTACGATTTTGAGATTGTACATCGACCTGCTTCACGAATGAATCATGTTGATGCATTAAGTCGAGCACATAACATTTTAGTTTTAGAAGCTAATACTTTTGAACAAACCTTGTCGATAAAACAGAGTACTGATCCAACAATTAAAGATATACGAAACAGCTTGGAAATCAAGGAAGACAAGTTTTTCGAGTTAAAAGGTGGGTTAGTTTATCGGAAAGTTCCCAACAAAAACGCTTTACTATTTTATGTTCCCGAAAGTATGGAAGCAAATGTTTTAAAAACTAGTCATGATGATTTAGGTCACATTGGCATAGACAAATGTCACGAATATATTTCTCGTACTTACTGGTTCCCTAAAATGCGTGATAAGATTAAAAAATACATTAGTGAGTGTTTGAAATGTTTAGCATTTTCTCCAGATAGTGGGAAAAAAGAAGGGTTTTTGCATTCAATTAATAAGGGCAAATTACCATTCGAAACAATTCACATTGACCATTACGGTCCATTAGAAAAAACTAATAATGGATACAAATATATCTTAGCCGTTGTTGATGCATTCACCAAATTTATAAAATTATATGCATGCAAGTCTACTCAGACCAGTGAAGTGATTAAACATTTAACAAATTATTTTAGAACATACAGTAAGCCAAAAAGACTTATTTCAGACAGAGGTACAAGTTTTACGAGCAATGCTTTTAAAGGATTTATGGATCAAAATTTTGTGCAACATGTTTTAATTGCAACACATACCCCTAGAGCGAACGGACAAATTGAAAGAGTAAACAGAATGCTCACACCAATGATATCAAAAATTACTAAACAAGTAGATAAGTGGACAGATGTATTAGACGAGGTAGAGTTTGCTTTAAACAACACATTTCATCGAGCATTAGGCACAACTCCCAGTATGGCTTTATTTGGTGTTAATCAAGTAGGACAAGTCAATGACACATTAAAATATTATTTAGATTGCAACCAAGATTCTTATAGAGATTTGGTCAAATTACGGCAAACCATAAGTGAAAACATAGAGAAAGTCCAAAAAGAAAATGAGTTAAGTTATAATAAGACAAGGAAACCCATTTCTAATTATAAGGTTGGCGATTATGTATTAATAAAAAATGTAGATGTTACTCCAGGGTTTAATAAGAAACTKATACCAAAATTTAAGGGACCTTATGAAATTAGGGAAGTTTTAAACCAAGACAGATTTGTCGTTGGTGACATAGAAGGGCATCAGATGTCTTCGATTCCTTTTGAAACCGTGTGCGCACCTGATCAGATGCGTATTTGGCATCAAGACAACTAATATGTCATTTCAGTTTAATGATTTCAACATTATGCTTTAGGTTACTTGCAAAACTGTTACGTACTTTATGAGTTACTATTATGTATGTGTTATGTGAGGAATTATGTCATAACCTTGTTTATTATGAACCATTATGTACATTTATGACTGTATTATGACTTATGTTTTCCATTAAGATTGTGTTATGTTAGATTTTAAGTGCATCGTTTACGTAAAATGATCGAGGACGATCATAGTCAGGACTGGCCGACTGTAGGCAGAAATTTCAAATTACGCGCGTAAACTGTGTGATGTTAGGTGCAGTGGCAGTTGGGACTGGGACTAAGGAGTTAAGTTGGTATTAGAGATTACAGTGGTTAGAGGTTAAAAAAGATCGCGGCGATATAATTTTTACGAAGCCAACTGTTTTATTTGAAAAGTTGATATTTTTACTAATAATAAATATATACACCATCCAGACGTTTAAATGCCCTCCGCTCGGACATCCCCCACAACATATAATTTGAAATAAGTGGCCTGGAAAAAAGTATAGCGATTCATTTTGCTGAAAATTCAACAAGGAATACAGAGTAAGTATTCTAGTATCTGTTTATATGAAAATGAAATAATTGCAAATAAACTATTTAATTAAAAAAAATACTTAATAACGCAAAAAATTGAAGAGCTAATGCATTTTTTTTCTGTGGTCTTTGTATATTTCGGTGTTTATATTGTTTTTACCAGAAATAACAATGGTATACGGTGTAATATGTCTTAAAAAATTTAGTGGTGCCAATAACTCATTTTATGAATTTTTGACATATGTCGTTTTTCATATCAATGCCTCAATTATAATTGTACCATTATGCTAATGGCTTCATTACCTTTTGGTCCAATTGCATTTTGTAATGGATATACATATACATCCCCTAATTCCACATCAGACACCAATTGCTATTTAGGAATTCTTTATATTTTGACTGTGCCCAAAATAATTCTGAGATTAACATCATGTGAGTTATGTTATATTTAATCACGCAAGACATTTATGAGAAAAATAACTTTTGTATCTGTTTCTTTTGTGTTCTATAGTTTTTATACGAGTACATTACATAGGTAAAGAGAATGTTTTGACAGTTTTGATAATTATGTTCATTATTGTTATTAAATGATGTTCTGAGCACAAGTGGTTATTATGAACAGAACTGGAGATAATAATTTGTGATGCTTAAGCTCAAATGTAGTTATAAAAATAATTTTCAGAAACTTAAACACTGTTATCTGATTTATATTTAATTTTAATTTAAGACTTCATTACAAAATCTCTTACTTTAACATTTTTTAAATTAGGCTTCTTATAATAAATTTTTAATGCCATGACTTCTAAATATTTTCTACAAAGGGTATTCTTTGTTTGCCTCATTGCACATCTTCTCACTTTTCTCTAATATCTACTGTAATTTATAATATGTCCCACTTAGTTCTTGTCCAAGTGTCAACTGTGCTTACCTAGCTCATCATACCAACTAACTTGCTGTTTAAGAAACCTGTTTCTGTACTTGCTTATGCATTTCTAAAAATTATATATCCCCATAGGCAGCTGTTCATGTTAAAAAGCTTCTCTGTGACATTCTCGTATTTTCATACTTCAATTGCCGACATCATTTACGGTCCTTAGATTGACACTGTTAATGCACGCTGTATACAGAAAGTGCAAAACTCCTGTATGCCGTTAGTATCCAGAATATGCAAAAGCAAGCATATTTCACATAAGCTTGGTCAGCTGCAATGGCTTAATATGCAGAATCGCCGAAGCTTATATTCTATAAAATTTTAATGTCTAAATTGCCTTCGTACCTCTACCGAAAAATAACATTTCGAACTGACATTCATAACTTAAGGAAAAGGACTACGCTTATCTTACCTTGACACTGTAATGAGGATTCTCGCATTATATGAAGGTCTATTTCAACAAGTTTGCTGACAGTAATGTGCTCTCCAGAACAATAAAATATACTATGTACATTTAGAAAATATATCAAGGACAAACTGTTAAGTAAACAGTAGTAAATAGTATACCATTGTAATTTTCTATTCTTTATTTACCCTCAACTCCTACTGTTTGGATTCTGATTTTTCTTCTTCCTCCCGAATTTTGTAAACTTATGTTAATAGCTAAGTCTTTCTTTCTCTAGTGATCTGCCTTTTTCTTCTTTAACTTAGTTTATATAATTTAGTTTTAAGTTTTACATTATCTAACAGGTCTGAATGGCAGAACAGCTCCAGGATGCTTGTCCTCTTGCTAGCTGAACTCAGCACCTTTTGTTACTTGAACTGACAAGTAAAATGTGCAAGAACTCCACTGTACTGATAATACATTTACATTGTGAAACTTAGAGGAACATCCTCTTGAATACATCTTAATTGTTTTTGTGCTGAAGCAGTTCTCCAAATTCTTTAACACCTCTCTGCCACTGTCGTTTTCTTCCTTGTACTTTTGCCTTATATTGTAATATCAAAATTTAATATATTTCAATTTAACATGAATTTGGCGTGATTTGGCATGATCGTCTAGTTAGTTTTACCCAGGCCTACGTTGTGTCAAATTTACCTACCTTGTATTTGGGAATGCATTGTTGGGAAAGCTGAAATGGGAAAGTTGAGACAATGAAACACAAGATTACCGCAACCCTAAAAATGAACACAACGGTTCTTTATTGATTTAATATCCTACCTAGCTTGATAGAGTGCCGTGACTCACCTGGGACTATAGGAGGAAAAAGAGCCACGGCAGAGAAAACCTCCGTCCCAACTAGCTCAACCCCATGAACCCGCTATCTATGCATTCATGATGCAGGGAAGCATCGTCACACCCCGTACCTAGCACACAACAATGTCGTACCGTTTCTCTATAAATAACCAAGACGTCTCTCACCCATCTTTAGTTAATATATCGAGAATAGTACTTGGCTATCTCAAATGAATACACCTATACAAAACGCTTCACACCTGTATTCCAAATGGTGGGTAGCATCATGTATCTGTGCAATCCATATGAAAAGCTCAACATTCACAGACACACAAATAGTATGGCATAATCAACAATAATAAAAGGCAAATATCAAAACATGGACAATACAAAAATGCATAATATGGCAATAAACACATAGAAATACAAGACACATAAAATACAATAGCAAAAGGTAAATATCAAGATCATATAACATTCAAAATATATATACCATGACAAGAAAGACATGTTATATAACAGAAACACATTTAAAACAGATATCAACACATACAACATTCAAGACATCAAATCAATACACATATGACATAGCGGGCTCATGTTGGTAAATGTAATAAATCTAAACGAAGCAATGAAGTTAATACTTTTGAGCACCAAAATGAATAATTAAAGTTATTATGCAAACATGAATTAAATTAGAAACAAACAAGACAGACAAATATAGAAAAATAAAATGAACTGTTAAAAACAAGATAAGAATTTAGCAAAGCCAAAGGTTCAAGATAAATGCAAAAATCTAAAAGAAATAAAAACATACAAACATAAATACAAAATCAAGAACAAAAATCCTTAAATTCTAACTTAATTAGTAAAACCTAACCAGTACAAATCTAATTGATAAACCCTAAGATCTAAGCTAATAAAATCAAAGCTAACAAAATCTAAATTGTTTTCATCTGACCTTATAAAAGTCCGGATCGCTTTCGCAACATGTCATTCGCTTTTCGTCGTTATTTATTTACTTCACATTAGAAAATCATCGATCGTCACACATGCACACATCACACATAAAGATTACTACATTACCGAACGTCAACATTCAAATTTCTAGGTTATGTATTTCCCGTCATGCGCGTCAATATTTTAGGTTATCTAAATGCCAGATATGCGAGTACCGCGTACTAAACCAAACAGTACAAATAATAATAAACACATAGAGGGCCTATACACTACAATATACTTGTTTTGCTGGCCTTTTTTCATTTATTCTAGCCAGGTGCCCGAACCACTTTTTTATTATCTTCTAGGTTTGTTTAATCGCTTCTATTTCCAGATCGTCTCTCATTTTGTCGTTTTCTATTCTCTCCATTCTTGTTACCCCTTCACATATCTTAAGTATTTAATCTCTATCATTGCAGTACTTAACACCCAACCACCATTTTTGTCTTCTTGCTTGTTTCCATTTTATTTATTAACATCTCGGTTAGTGAGTGGTACACCTTTATTGTACTTGTGATTCTTTCATTTATTTCTTTATCAATTCCTCCATTGTTTTGTATAGAACAAAACTTTTAACCTGTTCTATTTGTTTTCCATTTATTCTTATGTCTATCCTTTTCTCTCCTATGACCATTATTTTTGTTTTGCTCAATGCTCATATTTATTACCTTTTTTACATATTGTTCTTTCTCCCCTAACTGTATATAATTTCCTGTACCCTAATTTACCTTCATTGACCTTATATCAGGTAATTCGCATACCTAATATATATTATCCATTACAATAATAAACAGTGTTAGGCTATATAACTCCAAGATTCCATGTTCTTTTTCTAATAATTTTTTATGTATATGGTACGGATAGACCCTCTATGCTTGTTGTTATTTATAACTCTTTGTTTCATACTTACATGTAAATACATAGTCCTGCATGCATCACCCGCTTCTAGATCCGCTTTGTGTTTCGTTTGTGGTTCCAGCTTTTCTATTAATCTTGCTTCCATCAGTCTTTCATACACCTCTGCTTTGCTACTTTATTACTTTTGCGTCTGTTTTTTTACCTAATGATACAATTATGCCCATTTTCCAGTACTCCAGTACAGCTCCTTTATTCCATGCTATATATTTTTGTTAGCATTCTGCCTTCTGATCCCATACATTTCAACATTTCTCGTGCAGTTTGGTTGTGCCCCGCCCCGCTTACTTTATATTAACTATGTTTTTTTTACTTCCGTCTCTTTTATATCATTCTTAAATTCCTCTATAACTTGTTTCCCTGTTTTCTGTAAGATTTGTTCCACCTTCTGGGTTAAGTAGCTCATCGAAATATTCTTTCCATGTGTTCATTATTTCATTGCTTTCTGTCAGTATTCACCTCACTTGTTTATCTGCCCTGCAATGTTCTTTTTGCTTTACTGTTTCCCTCAATTTTTATTTCAAATTCTTCCCAAGCCTCCCTTTTAGCTTCTTTTACTATTTTTTAAACTTTTATTCTCTGCTCTTTGTATCTTGTAATTCTTCTATTCGCTTTGCAATATTTTGTTTCCATACTTATTTCTTTCTTGCTACTTTGCTTTTTGTCTCCTCTTCCCATTAATGTGTCTGGTTTTTCCTTTTATCTACTAAGATTTTTCCACACTTTCCTCACCATGCTCACTAATCATTATATATTATAAAATTAGGTGTGCAATGTGCGTTCGCCAAAACACAGAAACGAGTCCTTATACAATCAAGGAAGTTATGTAGTGTGGTAGCCCTCTGTTCCTCATGAAGAAGGTTCCCGTTTTTACCTGCAGGGCGTGCTTTTGAAGATATAGGGGCTGGAAGTTTCCGCCTCTAAATATCTCTGAAACAATCCGGAATATTCGCTAGTATTTGAAAGCAAAATTGTAGTTATATTATATACCCCAGAAAACAAAATGAAAAATGTCGTTTATAAATAAGCATTTTAAATAGAATGTTTTTCAATAATAAATTTTACCTCTTATACAGTTTATCCTTTTATTTCAACTACCACATATCATGTCAACTCTCTGGCGAAGCCGGTACTTCAGCTAGTTATTTCCTTATAATTCATCTAGATTAGTTCTTAATCATCTTCCTTTTCTTCTCTGTTTGTTATTTCGAATTTTTTTCACAAGCTCATTATACTTGTGTGCAATTTCATTTCCAGATACTTTATACACTCTAATTGCTTCCTTTGTTCTTATATCTTTACTTGTCTCTTTCTGCATTTTTATTTTTCTTATTACTAATTTATTAATGGTCACTATATATTTCGTAATCTGTGTGTACACTTACATCTAAAAAGTCTGATGCATTATTCTTGACAATATATAATATAATAATAAAATAATCTACTATTGATTTGTCTTTCCTGCTTTCAACCTCTCTTGTGTATTTATGTATATCTTTATGTTGGTAGAATGTATTCCTCACTATCATATTCTTCTCTAGCAGTAATCCACTCTATTCTTTGTTTCTTCTCTATTTTTACCGATTACTCTTTCCTATTTCGTTGATCTTCCGATTTTACTATTTAAATGTTGGCTATTACTATTTTCCATTTACTATTTTCTGCAATCTCTAAAAGTTTTTCCTAAAATCTAGTTTCTTTTCTGCTGTTTCATATTCATTTGGTCGATAGACAACCACCATTGTCATCCTTTCATTTTTCTCATTTCGCATTTTTAACTTAAGTAATCTTGCTCTTATGTTCCACCAGTTTTCTGTGCTCCTTTTGGATAATGCTGCCGACTGCCTTTGCTCTCATTTAGTACATTTCTGTTTTATATAATGTGTTCATGTTATAAAAATGTATTGTGTGTATAATATTCACTTATACATTATAAGACCTTAAACTTATTAACACATCAACAAGTAGCAAAAAGGGTATTTGAGTGATTTATTAAGTAATCGTATATTTTGTTTGTAAATGTTTTAAAAGTAGTATGTCATTTTTGTTTCAGATCCCAATACAAATATCACATTTCCACCAAAACTAAAAATTGTATCTAGAATAGAATGGGTGGCCCAACCACCAAAGGAAAAGCTTGACAAACTAAATGTACCAGTGCCATATGTAATAATTAGCCATACAGCCACTGAAAACTGCTCATTTCAAGGACGATGTGTTCTAAACGTACGAGTAATTCAAATGTTCCATATAGAGAGTAAAGGATGGAATGACATTGGTTACAACTTCTTAGTTGGAGGTGACGGGAATGTATATGAAGGCCGAGGTTGGGAATCAGAAGGTGCACATACTTATGGATATAATTCAAAAAGCATAGGTATTGCATTTATTGGAACATTCACGAATTTGAAGCCTCCCATCCAACAGATCAACGCATGCAAATATCTAATTGCTGAGGGAGTTAAAAGGAATTACATTCAGGACAATTACAAACTTTTTGGTGCTAGCCAACTACAATCCACAGAAAGTCCAGGAGCCATGCTGTTTGAAGAATTAACGACATGGCCACACTGGGCGAGAGCTCCATAATAATTCTGCATATACAGGGTCTGCCACTTAAAACTCCCCAGGCTCGTATTTTCATTATCTTTTTAGGTACAACCTTAAGTTATATGTCAAATTACAGTTCTTTTTAAACTCTTTAAAAATAGCATAGTGAGTGTCCAATATTTTGCAAATAAAGTTAATTTTTGTAAATATTTTTTTACACTACCCCTTATAATAAATATTGCTTCATAGTTGGATGCCAACTTTTGTCTTTTTCAATTTGTGTCATTACAACATATGCATAATTTTTACTCCTTTTTAATGAAAATAAGAAAAACTTGTCGCCTCCATTTTCTGTTATTAGTGCTGTTCAGATTTTTTAAATGTCAATTTAACAGCTTATTACTGTACAAATTATGCCTGCATACCCATCGCTGCACACAAAAACACAAAATTTGGAGGAACTTTTAAATAAATCAAGTACAAAGTTCATTCTAAAAAGAGAGAGGCTAGAGAACGAAACTGCGATGAGGCTAGTGCATGATGTAGAAAACCAAACTAGCCTCATCGCAGCCTCTAGTCTCTGTATTTAAAAATTACTCCAAATTTTGTGGTTTTGTGTGCAGCGATGGGTATATAGGCATAATTTGTACTGTAATAAGCTGTTAAACCAACACTTGAAAAATTGTGAACAGCCCTATTAACAGAATATGGCAGCGACGAGTTTTTGTTATTTGTTAAGAAGGAGTAAAAATTACGCATACCTTACAGTGACACAAACTGAAGAAAGCAAAAGTCGGCACCCAACTATGAAGCAATATTTATTATACAGGGTAAGGTAAAAAATATTTACAAAAATTAACTTTATTTGCAAAACATCATAATCTGCAAAAAAAATTTTTGGACACTCACTATGCTATTTTAAAGTGTTTGAAAAGACCTACAATTTGACATGTAGCTTATAAGGTTGCTCCTAAAAAAAATAATGAAAATACGAGCCTGGGTAGTTTTAGGTGGCAGACCCTGTATTATGTCACTGTTTTGTACTATCAATTGAGAATAATGGTTATTGTATAGCTTGTACTTGCCTTAAAATTATGTGTAATATTTCATTTGTTATTTCATAGCTAAAGCTTGTAATTTTTAATTTTATTTGTATAATGTGTACCTACTTCCTGTTTACACTTTCAACATCAATAAACATATAGTGCCAACATACCGTAATGTGCTTCTTAATTCCCAACATGACTACTATTACCACTTTAAAATAAAAAATAAGACAAAATTGTAGTAGAAGATTTAGATGGTAAAGTACAGATTTGAGGTTATGTTTAAGAAAACCCGACTGTTTTGCTTCTAAAACTTTTCTTTAAGTTGATGTTTTGGACTTCAGTTTGGTCCTCATTCATGACTACAACAAAAGAAGATATAAAGAACCTGTGACTAAGCATACTTCTTTTATAAAACAGTTTTAACGTTTTGATTAAAATCACATAGTAGGTATCGAAGATTAATAATTAAGTAGCATTTCTGTTTAAGCGGCTGTGGGACTTATTTTTGCGGCTGAAAGCGGGAGGTAGCAAATGGGAATGGCTAGATTCACTAAATGCATGTTAGGTGCAGTGATGCCAGATGAAGGCATGCGCTTCTCCTTAAACTCTTTGATAAATTTTCCTAGACTTCCCCAAAATAATAAAATAATCTTTTTCGAACATTTTATTTCTATTTAATCTAAATAGAACTACTTTAAAAATGAAAAAATAACAAGCAAATGAAAATTATTTAAAAATAAATTTTATTCAGTACATAATTTTTTTTAATACAAAACAGATTAAAACAAAGTGTATTATAAAACACGTAACTATGTTATTACTATTTTTATTTACACAAAGTGAGCAGAAGAGTGCTCATCAGAGACATTTACAGAAGTACAGCAATTATTGGAACTTACAAAACCTTATATTAAATACTCTGTCATTTTCTTCTAATGCATCCATGATCTTTATATGTGAGTCACTGTTAATAAGATTACAAAGAAAAAATAATGCACATTACCATAAGATGTAATGCAAAAATAACCTTGAGAAAGCTGATGCCACTATCTACATTGGACCTCTTTAATGAATGGTATAAAAAGCCAAAGTTTGTTATCCGTATTTAAATAAATGGCAGTGAAGGACCCACAAAAAAAATTTATGATTGCCTTGCTTGTTTAATGCTATTCTTCAGTCATCAATGTGTCTCAAATTTACAGGTTCTTGTATTTCAGCAAAATGATTTGGTGTTAAAAATCCTTAGAAAATTAGGTAAATTCCCTTCTGTTTACACAAAAAGTCCTTATTCTTTTTCAGAAATTGAGGGATTTCTAAAGAAAATCGGAATTTGCAAATTGAGTGATACAACCTATAGGGGTTTTACAAAGCAGCGCTACTAAAAGTAAAAGTACATACGTTTTTAAGTCATTTTGCAAAACGACACAAGAAGTTAGGCACATTGAAGAAATAGTATTTAATAGAATTTTACATATGCCAGGCATTTTGCGAAATGACTGTCTTTTGTGGGGTTTATTAAAGAGAGCACAAACAATGGTTTTCGATGGCCAGGCATTTTGCAAAAGTCCAATGACAACATGAAATGGATCCATGCAGAGTGAACTACTTTCGTTGCGATTTTAGGGTACACCCTAATTTTTTTTTTCAAGCATAGTGTAGTCGTATAAGGGGAGCTTGGGTAATTTGACGGATTTCAATTCACGCTTTCATCTTGTATCTTTTTTAACTCATTTTTTCAGTAGCATAAGTTGTTTTATTAATGAAACACTCCATATCTTATGTGAATAAATTTATTTCACGTTTACCTATCCAAAAATATAACATAGGCAATACAATTCTTTTTTATATTGCATTAGATTATATTATAACCTTAACGAAGATTTTTTATGTATATTATTTATTAAATCTTTTTTTCCTTTGCTATTTTAATATTAGTGTAAAGAAAAAGCAAAACTAAGTACGTGTTCAGTTTCAAGTTTTGAAAACATGTTTAGCTTACGTTCTTGGTAAACTTGTAACATAGATGGCTTTGTATGCTTTCTCCAATAAATACATGTGTGTATTTTTGTTTCTTGTTTAAAAAGTATTTAAGAGAATGTTAAATAGAAGAGGATTTTAAGTAATAGTTATATTTCGCAAGGTCTTGTGTTATGGCTTTGTTTATGTATCTATATTAAGATAGTTGAAAGAAACAAAATTTATTGAAATATATGACTTTGCTCCTCTGCGGACAGTAATAACGAAATTCAATGTTTCTTTTTTACAGATAAACTTAAGTTTTCCAGCCATACTATGCAAAATCCTTCAAAGTTATAGATTCTGGATTCACTGTTGCTTGAAACAAAAGAGTTGTTGCTTAACTGTAAATTTTTATTTGTGCTTTATTTTTATATATATTTTTCAAAACGTGCCTATTGTATCTCTAAATATTGTTCTGCTTTCGACATTTTGCTGGTAATTAGCCTTGTTTTTGGACTTCTTCGATAGTCATTATTATTTCTGTCCATAGTGTTCATAATTTATTTTTCTTGTAAACAAAACAATGTAGGCATTTATAACAGGGTTTATTTATTTACAGAATAATCTAAAACCAATATTATGAATATTGACACCACCATATTGTACATCTGTGATCATTAATAGATTGTAAGCTGTTTGTAACTGTTTCTTCACTTATTTAGTATGTGTATATAACATAACATATTACGAAAATATATACTTTTTGGGGCATATATTATTAGAAATAACCAAGTTATAGTTATAAGGGTGCAACAGACAACTTGGGACACCCAGTATATTAAACTGATAAATATTATAATACACTTATTCTATAATTAATAACGCACATATCTAGTTTGAAACATAGTATTACACTACTACCAATTGCGTTTTTATACATATAGCTCTGTTTTAAAATAAATAAATGTTAAAATTACTATAAATCCATAATTCTGCATTAATAAGCTTACTTACTGTTGATATATTCCTTGTTCGATCTATTTATTATTCATTTTAGAAAACTCATTTCACTGTATTACGCTGTTGAGGAAGGTATACTAGGTATATTTGAATAAAGTTAAGTATAAATGAGCCAAGTTTATAAAATACTGGGTATTTTGCATTCGGAAAATATACCTATGTATAGGAGTTGTTACAATATTTTAATATATTCAGAGAACGGTATAGCGAATTGTCTACCTCCGATTATAGTTTTAAACCCACCATGGTGGTTTAATATATAAAATATATCATCTTTTATTCATACATTTCATGTTAAGGAATATATTAGTGATTACTTAAATATACAAATTTAGAAATTTTTGGAAAACCAAGAAAAACATCTAACATATGCAAATAAATATAAAGAAAAAGTTATGAAGTTCTGGAAAAGTTTTACTTACCTATCCAGGAAAGCGAGTTTAATATTTTTGGTCATGATGGATGCGGAAAAGTTTTGAGGAAAGAAAATGAAGAGCTAAAGCAGAGAAACCTTGTTTCCAAAATAAAGGATGGCAGTAGCTACTTGATGTTGTGGAGGCAATGTCAGCAACTGGGGTAGGAAATTTGCACTTTATTGAAGGAATATGCTAGCGTGGATCATTTGCAGATGAGTAAACAACCGAGTTTTCCAACAGGTCAATGATCTCAAACATAAATTTCAAAATGTGAAACTATGGTTATTATATTATAATGTTTCAAATATTCTATAGCACCCACCCGTTGTCAGATCTCAACCCCGCTGAACATATTTGGGAGGAAGTGGATAGAAAAATTCACGGATCAAGTCAAAGATTATAAACAAACAAGCCCTTATCAATGCAATTAAGAAGCCATGGGAAGAAATCCGTTCATAAAACAACAAAAACAACAGAAAATTTTGTTTATTTTATGCTGTTTTGTTGAAATCAATGTTTATAGATTCGTGTTCGGGAGTTGTGCAAAATTTCAAGAAATTCAGCTTGTGTTGCTATTCTAAATATTTACCATAATTTTTTGTTAGGTAGATAGTTATACTTATGTTCTTTGACCCTCCATTATCGTTTTGTATAAAAAGCATCAACGTTAAACGGTCAATATTGACTTACTTCTTACTTGAAACTATCCATACCTAAAACCATTCTGTAAGCGAAGTTMAATTGCTTAGCAGTTATAAWCWAGGTATGTATGCAGTATTGCCGCGCGCAAAAAACACGGCCTAAAGGCCACAAAAATCGCCCGGTAATAAAAGCAAACCCCCAAATCAGCTGGAAAGCACACTCGCGTAGGAAGACCGGACATAAAGGAACATGCGACATCGGACGGCATGGTAAAGCAGTTCCGAGTA
The DNA here is from genome assembly GCA_025024175.1 of Rhyzopertha dominica. NCBI lineage: Eukaryota > Metazoa > Arthropoda > Insecta > Coleoptera > Bostrichidae > Rhyzopertha > Rhyzopertha dominica. The sequence goes on along the minus strand of QCXZ01000003.1, from coordinate 36,356,118 downwards.
TAAACACTTATTTCTCAAAAACTAGACGCGACCTCAAGAAACCGATTTCAGATTCGTGTTTAGGAGGCCGTGCTCTAGCAGTATGCAAAATTTTGTGTAATTTGGCGAAGGTATAATCCATTTGTAACAAGCAATGCAGACAATATCAAAAATATGTGAACAAATTAAAGAGCTAAATTAAAAACTCTCCTATTAATTTTTGATATTGCCTTAAACAAAAGTATAACTTATCATTCAAAAGTAGATTTACAATAAAAAGTAAACTCTAAACAATAGTACCAATAACTTGGAACAATAAAAATGACAAACAGTGTCAGTTATCATGGTTCACCTTCTTTATAACCAGTGTTGTTCAAAGTTTTTAAAATGTATTTTAAATATTGTAGATAAAAATTAAGAAAAATGAATGAAGTACATTTACAAATACTTGTAGTTGAGTACTTAACAAAAACAGTAACAATACAGTAAGCTGAAATAACTAATGCTAACATTGACAAAGCATTCTAAAAAATATGAGTGTAAGAGCACTTGAATATTTGTATAACTGAAAGTGACTTTTTTGTAAGAACAAAAATGAAGAGTTTAGAGTATGTAATAATAATTTGTTTTTGTGGTTTTACAACTCTTAATATTTAAACTATCTTCTTATCCACCAACCAGGAATGTAATTAGAAATCAAAGAACACACTAATAACCTACACCATTCACATCGTCTTTAAATACACTTTTTATGAATGAAATGAATGAAAATGTAATTGACATTATAAGACCAGTAAATCAAGTATAAGTTGATGTAAGTTAGTAAGTTACAAGTTATGGGTTACAGTAATTATGTAGCATTTTTACATCATTTTGATAATTTGCTACTAATGATCAGCACATCAGGAATTATTAGTTATAATGCCTTCTATGTGTATAAAAGCGATGCAATTTATCCTCCAATTGATTTGGATTTTCAGGAGGGTCCTCTTTTCCCAGAACAATCCTGCTTAACTTTTTTTAACGTTCCTCTTTTGAAGGAGTCACCCTTTTTCTGGAAGTCACTCTCCTTTTAGGTGTTGTAGTGTCCTGCTGTAAATGTCGAAAAGGGGAAATCCACTAAAACACTCTCTGCAGTAACACGTACGTTTATTATCAGTGTCATTTACATATAATAATTCTTATTGACATCTGTCGTCGTACAAACAAAACTGACAAACTCCTTACACTATCCGGCCGCCTTCCTTATAATATAACTATATTTTATTCTACATCCTACATCCCTTCCTTTCACAACATTTAAATATTTATAAATTATAAATTAAGAACTAAACTATTTCCAAAGATTGTACCATGTTATTCTGCACATACTTTAATTAACCCTACTAACCCCCTACACTAAACTACGACAAACTCCATAAACTTCTCATTTTACTCGTCTCTGTTTTCACTGGTTGTTACTTTCCATTCGCTCCCAATTTTTTTCAAGTGTATGATATTTCGCCTGCGTTCCTGTCCTGATGTGATATCTTTCACTTGTACGTCCCCCTTATATTTTGCAACAACTTCATGTGGTGTAGAATCAAATGTCGGGGTTATTTATTATCTTTAGTCATATTTTTTACGTACACTTTGTCACCGATTTGTATGTCACTTTCTCTAGCTTTCCTTTTTCTATCACTATACTGTTTCCCTTTTTCTTTTTGTGTTCTGTCTTTATCCCTAACTTCTTCATCGCTAAATAACTGCCCCGGTATACATAGAGTAGGAATTTTATCGCGAAATTGCCTACGAAAAAACAGCTCTGATGGCGTTTTGCCTGTGGTTGTATGTGGTGTGCTATTATACATGATTAGGTACTCCACCAACTCTTGTCTCCAGTTTGTTTTAGCTGCCTGGCTTATTCGAAGTCTTTTCAGAATATCTTTATTCTGCCTCTCTACTTCTCCGTTCTGTTGGGGCCAGTATGGAACCGAATGGAAGATGGTTATTCCTCGCTCTTCGCAAAATGCTTTAAATTCTTCCGACGTAAATTGCCTCCCATTATCGGCGGTTATTGAAACTGGATAGCCCAGTCTTGAAAATATTTCTTCCATTATTCGTATTGTGTTTGCCGCAGTTATATTTCGCATTATTTTACTTCCTTATATCTGCTAAAGTAATCGACCATCACGAATAAGTAATCTCCACTAGGCAACGGGCCCATGAAATCTATGGCCACATCAATCCAAGGAGCTAGTGGGAGTTCCCTTCTCTTCATGGGCTCGGGTACACTTGGAGCAGAGACTAAAGTGCACCCATTGCACTTTCTCACCAGCTCCTCTGCATCGTGATCAATTTTAGGCCACCAAACTTTAGTACGCAACCTATGTTTCATTGCCACAATTCCTGGATGTCCTTCATGTGCTGCCTTTAGTACTACGTGTCTTAGTTTCCTTGGAATCACTAACTTGTTACCTCTGAGTAGTATATTTTTATAAAAACACAACTCTGCTTGAAAAACCTTAAAATTTAGTACTGTGTCATTCCAAATGTTTTGAAACACTCCTTGTTTAACATTTTGAATTTCACTATCCGTTGACGAGTGTTCATTAATCTCCGACAAAGTAACGGCTTTTGGTCTTGCGTATTCTACTATTTGTTGTACATAGTCCTCGTTGTTGTAAGGAGTGCTGCCGCCTATCTTACAAAGTCTAGATAAAGGATCAGCGATGTTGGATTTTCCGGGTTTGTAAACGACTTTAAAGTCAAATGACTGTAGTCGGAGTACCCAGCGCTCAATTCTAGCACATGGTTTAGATTTTCTCCCAAAAATTATCTCTAACGGTTTGTGGTCTGTGATCAACTCAAATCGTTTCCCATACAGATAAATTTTGAAGTGCTCTACCCGACCAAACTAAAGCCAAAGCCTCTTTCTCCGTTTGGCAGTAACGTTTTTCGCAGTCACTTAGACTCTTATTCCCATATGCAATTACTCTAGGGCCAAAATGATCGTATTGCAGTAAAACCGCTCCTAGGCCCACCGGGCTAGCATCAGCGATTACCTGTGTCTTGTCCTTTGGATCATAGTAACCTAGGGTTTCAATCTTCAGTAAAGCTTCTTTCAATTTAAAAAATGCCTGGTTTTGTTTATCCTTCCAGAACTTTTCTATGTTAGCATGTTTACCCAACTTCAATCGAAGAATTTCCCTAATAGGTTCAGTTAAAGTTGCAAGGTTAGCGATCCATTTACCCAGGAAGTTAACCAAACCCAGAAAGCTTTGGATTTCATCGACGGTTCTTGGAGCTCGGAAATTCTGTATAACCTTAACGTGACTTTCCAATGGCTTGATGCCCTGAGGAGAAAGTTCGTGTCCTAAAAACTCAATTTTGTTTATTCTGTAGATGCATTTATCTCTGTTTAGGAAAACGTTGTTGCTTTCCAGTACATGAAGTGTTTTTTCAAGTCTCTGATTGTGTTCCTCAAGGTTTCTTCCGTAAACGAGTATGTCATCTATGAAGTTAATTGTTCCTTCACACTGTTGCAAAATTCGTTCTAATGTCTTCTGGAAAATCTCCGGAGCACATGATATTCCGAACATGAGTCGTTTGTATCTAAACAAACCCTTATTGGTAATAAAGGTTGTTATATATCTGGATGATTCGGAAATTTCTATCTGGTGAAATGCGTTTTTTATATCGAGCCTCGAGAAAATATTCGCTTTTCTGAAATGTGGAAGTAGGGTGTCCATAGTAGGTAGAGGGTGGTTCTCACGCATGATGGCCTCGTTTGCGCGTCTCATATCTAAGCAAATACGAACTTCCCCATTGCCCTTTAGAACTGGAACTATGGGAGATACCCATTCGGCGTGCCCGTTAACAACTTCAATAATATCCGCTGCAACTAGTTCTTGCAGTTTCTCAGTGACCTTGGACTCCAGTGGTATTGGAATTCTTCTATATGGCTGGCTTACAGGGGTAATTGACTTATCGATCGGAATATCCACCAACACGCCCTTGAATTTTGGAAACGGTCCTATGTAATTGATTCCTAATCCGATTTTGAGAACGCCCAGTGCAATTGCGGTAGTTTTTCCAAGAAGACATCTCGACCCATTCTTTATCACATATATTGTGGCTATCTCGCTGTTCCCCCCAACAGAAATTTCTGCTTTAAACGAACCCAATATATTGAGTGGTATTTTACTTCCATAAGCAAAAAGAAGTTTACTTGGATTCTTTACTTGTTCACATACTTTGATATTTTGTTTCTTTAGGCAGGACCATGTTCCGTCGTCTAATATGTTACAGTTGCTCCCGGAGTCAATGAGCATATCTACTGGAATTCCTCCAAGATTACATGTTATAACTGTGTCGTTATCGATATGGAAAACGTAATCAATTTTCTCTTCATCCATGTTATCTATTTCTTCATCTGGTGTGCTCCTCGATGAATTGCTTGTAATTTTTCGCGCTTTTTGGTAGCTAGCACTTTGGGAACGCTTGTCCCTAGCTCCATCTAAGGTGTCATAGCTGCGATGTCTTTTACGGGGGTTCGTACGACAGTACTTCTGATAGTGTCCTTTATATCCGCATTTACTGCAAGTTTTTAACTTAGCTGGACATTTAGGAAAGTTTGAGGTATGATTTCCGCCACAACGGCAACATTCCCTGCTGCGATTATCTCGTGATACATGATTTAATTCTAAACTTTTTTGTTTTTGGTCAACGAAGCCCTCAAGCTGCCTATTAACAGCTTCTAAGGCATTAGCTTCAGAAATAATAATATGTAAGTTAATACTATCTCCTACCAACAAAATCTTTTTTCTAAGTTCGACTGATGTGCACTTTTCCACTATTTGATCTATAAGATGTTCTTCTGGGTTTGTGAAATTACATTTGGCAGCTTGGTTTCTCAGTCGAACCAGGAATTTTTCAAATTTTTCGCCTTCTTCTTGTTTTGTTAACCGAAAAAGGTGACGTTCGTAAATTTTTGATTGTTTAGGGTAGAAGTACTCGTTCAGTTTCTGGACAGCAATTTTATAAACGTCTACATCCTTACCGTCATCGTTCTTGGGTTCAGCGTGTGCCCCCGGAAGATTGTAGTAAATTTCTTGTAGTGAACTGCCACCACTGTGTAAGAGGGTTGCTCGCTTTGTTGAAGGTTGTTTAATATTTGATGCTTCTAGGTAGATCTCGAATGATCGTAACCATTTTTCCCAACGAGTTCCTACTGACGTTGACTCGCCCTCACACTCGAAAGGTTGTATGGCGAATAGGTTTGCCATTGTGGGTCAAAATGCCCTGTGGATTAGAGTCCACTGTTAGTGCTGTTTAGCATTTTATCTATGTATAGGTACACACCGGCCAATATTCCCCAGTTTGAATTAGTTTATCCTTACCCTCAAGGAGCTTAGGATTGATGAGGGGTTTTTCCCCATTTTTGGAAACTCGTGTTCCAAACATCCTAATTCAACACTGACGTGATTCATTGATCATCAAGGTAATATTGCCAGTATGTCTATGAGCTTCCATTTACCTTTTTGTTTTCTTTTGTGTACTTACATTTACTCCAAATTATCCTCGTCGCCACTTGTAGTGTCCTGCTGTAAATGTCGAAAAGGGGAAATCCACTAAAACACTCTCTGCAGTAACACGTACGTTTATTATCAGTGTCATTTACATATAATAATTCTTATTGACATCTGTCGTCGTACAAACAAAACTGACAAACTCCTTACACTATCCGGCCGCCTTCCTTATAATATAACTATATTTTATTCTACATCCTACAGGTGTTACCATGCTACTTCTAACCAGGTACAAAACTCCATCTTGGAGGTGGTAAATTCTGGATGAAGTGATACTTTAGTGGGTGTAGATGGTTCTGCATCAATTGAAGGCGTCCCTTTGGGTTCTACAATGAAATGCTTTAACCACAACAACATTTTATTTACACTTAATATTACCAGTGGTGGAAGTAGAGGGTTCAACATGTTTTCCGTCATTTTCACCAAAGTCTTCACTTTCATCTGAACATAACAAATAAAATAAAATGCTGAATATAAGGGTCACCATAACAATACCTTTTTCTATGTTAACCGAAGGAACAGCTGAAGGCTTTAAGCGTGAGGTACCGTGTATAAAATCTTCTGGCACAAAATGACTGTAACAAACACGCCTAAAACGGAAAATGTATTATTGCTATAATTTATTGTTATAATTGTTAAATACCCAATTCTGTAAAGATGTTCATGAGACAAAGCCTTAAAGCTAGGATTGTTGACTGCTTGTTTCCACTTCCTGCACATGTCCCCTCTTTTTGGGTTAGGAAACCTGAATATCGGTTTTTGTTTCATCTTACAACCTGGCACTGAGCAATGACCTTTGTCTGGCTTCATTATAATCTGGCATTAATCCGAATAATTAGTTTGCTATTTATTAATTAATACTTACATTTACCACTAGAACTGAAAACGTCCACGCTTAACTAGGTATTATACAAAAAGTGCATGCAGAAACAACCTGAAATAATTTTTGATAAGTACCTATAATAATGTTTCTCTCAAATCTACTTACCTGTTGCTGCAGTTGACTATTTAATTTATCTCTATAACTAAACACTAAAAATGATTCCACCAGCAAAAAAAGTCTATAAAAACAATAAAAGTTCAAAAACAACATAAACCAAAATAAATAACAATCAGAAACAAAAATACGAAAATGTTATTAGTCAACAATCATAACACTTGTCATTGTCACTTGTCGACTTGTCAGCAGCAGCAGTTGTCAGTGTCAGTTATTGAGGTTATGTGTGTATATGTTTCACGTAACGAGGTATATTACATTCAACATTCATTAATTTAATGTATGTAATGGATCTGAAAATAACGACAATTTAAAAAAACAGTCTTCTGGATATGATGCTAATAACTCATTTGAATATGAATAAAAGAAAGCGCAAAGATGGTTGTGGGAATTACTTCCTTGACGAGAGTCCTAAGCGGTAACTATTTGAAAGCAAGAAACAAAAAGTATATCATTAAGCGGCGTGCCTCATTTCAGGACTAAAGTACATGCCCAAAGAAAGTTTGCACAGGGCTCAAACTTGAGTAGTCCAGTGATTACTCCGATAAAAGAAATTGAGAGACAAGAAAGAAAACCTGATGTCCTGCCAGAGCCAATTGAATTACTCCCAATAAAGAGACCAAATACGGAGGATTTTCTCACCTTCTTGTGTTTCCGAGGAACACCAATTTTACCACCTAGTTTAAATTTTTTTAATACTGCCACGGCAACAGGCTCTGCTATAAAGGAGTCTGAATCAACTGAAGAAAAAAATAATGGTCCGATTGCTACTGAGCCTATAAAAACAAGTGATGGCAAAAGTGAAAGACCATTTATTGCATTTGGAGTACGTAAACGAGCTGATCCAGTTGTCATTAGTAAACAAATGGACAAAAAGAGAAGACATGCTCTTGCACTGCAAGCGTTAAGAAGGAAGTATCAAGAACAAAAGTTAGCTAAGATTCGTGCAGCTACAATAAACAGTTTGTCGGAAAAGAGCCATAATAAATCTATGATACGAAGTACTAGATCTGTATCAAAATCAGAAATTGTTGCTACTAAAAAAGCTGTGACGGAAAAAGTAAAGTATAAAGTTGTTGAAACACGTGTTAAGCCACCCCAGCAACCACAAAAAAGAGTAACACTTCAATCAACTAAACATCATCGAAAACAGAAAATGTGTTTAAGAAGCTTTAGAGGTCGATTTGTACATCATGAACTTAAGTTTAAATCAGGCCGTAAGAAACCATTACCACCTACAAAAAGTGGCAATAAAAAGACAAGGGATAGAAAAAGAGATTCAGACTTTTCTTCCGACGATGATCAACCACTAGTGAAAACGACAAAGAAATCTAAACCAGTAAACAAACCTACATATACAAGGATCGTGAAGAGGACAAAGAAAACTTCAGAGATCAGTTTTAGAATAACAAGGTCCAGTTTCACATCAATGAATAAAATAGCACTGAGGAGGCAGCATATGAAACAAAAACTAATGATGCCAAGAACTTCTTTGAGAGTTTTACCTAAAAAAACTTTAAAGAGGAAGCCAGCAGAGAAGAACCTTGAGATAAGAAGAGAAATACCGAAGAAACGGATTCAACCTGCACAGCTAAAGCTTCATCCTGATACTGCAAAAAACATTGTTGTTAAAAAGCGTGTAAAAATTGAAGAACCAAAACAAAGACCCACTCGAAAAACAAAAGAAGCTGCTGCTATATACATGGAGATTTTGGGTCATAAATTGACAAATGAAGGTAATAATGATGATGATAATATATCTATTGATAGTTTTCCTGAACTACCAAATGTTCGTAAGACTGAACAAAGGGAAAATGAGCTTAAAGCTAAGGCAAAAGTGTTTTCAAAAAAGACCATTGAAAAGAAACGGAATATGATTTTGAAAGAACAAAAACCAATAACGACCAGAAGTAAAGTATCTGAAAACGAGTCCACAAATCTGGTAACTAGAACAGGAAAGATCATAAAAAGGAGTATAACATTATCTGTAAAAGGTGAAAAACATATACCAAGAAAACCGCAAGTTGCAAGAAAATCGGCTCGACTTAAGAGTGATAGTGATGATAGTGATAAGGAAGGCGTTAAAAATAAGCCCTCTCGGTCAAAAGTTCCAGTTGACGTGTCAAAACCAGTTTTGGGGAACACTAAAAAATCAGAAAGACTAACACAAAATGAACTTAAGCTGAAAAAATACGACAATTTGAAAGAAAACGAGATTTCTGAAATAGAGAAGAAAGATAGTCAGAAAGAGAAAATACATACAAAAAACAAAGAAAAAGTTAAACTAGATATACAACAGAAAGAAACAGTAAATATACAGAAAAACGATAAAGAGACTCAGCAGGTGGAAGTGGAAAAGAATGAAATTAATTTTAATGATTCTGATGAAGAACCTCTTGCAAAGTTAACTCAAACTGGCAGTGCTACTTCGAAAAAAATTTCTGATCGTAAAATTGATAGTAACACCGTAAACATTAAGAAAGCTTCATGTAATAAAGGTAACAACAAAAAAGCCACTGAAAAGTTAATTCATGAAAAACCTAAACGTGAATGTACAAAGAAACAGAATTACACTCCATTGTTGTCATCAAGTGATGAGGAAGAAAAATTATTTCATGGTTTTGTCCAAGTATCGGAGGACAAGTCATCACCTCCAAGACAAGATGATAAATGTACAGTCCCCATTTCAGCTGATCTATTGAGGCGGGATGTTGGTCGCAGATTTGGTAAGGGCAAAGTAAACATGTCGAATGAACAAATAGAAAAGTGGCTGAAGGATAGTGCAATGGCTGGCACTAGCATCAAGAAGGAAGACGATGAGATGTTGAAATTTGGTGAAAAGATACCAACAGAAACTCTGCTTCAGTCTGACCTTCCTCAGGTGATCAATACAGATCATTTAAAAGCCTCACTGCTTTCACCTACTGAAAAAGGGGAAAAAGATCCCAAGACAGACATTGCTGATGCCATATTACCAGATAAAGACAATAGCAAAGCGAGAACGCCAGCTAGTGATCGAAAACCCATTTTTCGCAAGGAAAAGAAAACTACTCCAAATGCAATTGCTTTTTCTGCTAACAATGAATCTAGCGTTTACGCATTTGGTGAAGAAAATGAAGATATCATTAGCACGCCTTTTAGGAGGCCTAGCAGGAGGCCATCTAGTACTGCAACGTCGCGGTCTGAAGATGAGGGGTCTAAGTCTGAAGACTTGAGCAAAAATTCTGGTAATTTTGACGTCATTTGTCTGTAGAGCATGATTGTACTAAACTCATTAGAAGGTTAGTGTTGTGTAGTTGCTAATCATGGTCATAAGTAAATGAGCCTTATGTCATTGATGAGTTTTTTTTCTAATTATAAATGTATCTCATTATCAATAAGTAACATATAAATCATCAGAAGAAATGTATTTAGTACTTACTAAAAATATGGCAAAAATTCAAGGTGTTATTTTAAAAACTGATTATTAACTTATTAGACATAAAGTTCGTTAATCTAGAATAATAACAAAATGATTACAATTAACTATGATATGACTCCATACTTCACCTCATTGTTTACCATATTCTTTCAGTATGATATGTTGTATTTAAAAACTTAATTACCATAATTTATGAAGCCACTTTTTCATTAGTAGATGTTGGTAGTGTGATTTTACTATCAAATATGTGTTGAAGGCAAATTCATTGTGAAAACCACCTTTAGACTTAGTCCAAGGGATTAGATGCAAACAAAGTAAGAACTATCTGTTTTTGCCAAACGACTGCTGCCAGACGCATGTTGAATGGCGTAGCCATTTAATTTATTTTTCTGTTGCCTCCTTTAATATTGAATAAAGCTGATTCCATTTCATCTATGCTATGTCACTTGATTGTGAATTAAATAGTCTAAAACTATTTTACTTTTAATTTGCTATTAACTTATGTTTATGGCAAAAATTAAATAACTGTTAATTATATAATCTTTCTTTACGGTTTAAATTTTAAATTTTTTGACTCAGGTGGGCCAGTGGAAATACGACTCAACAGCCGTAGTACTTAAGGAATTTAATTAATATTTCTAGAAGCTATAAAAATGTAATATGTGGAAGAAATTAGCAGGAATGTTAAGGTAGAAAAATTGTTTTTTCAAAATTTTTCACAAACTTGTATTACATATTAGGTTTGGTTAGTAGTGGTACATATTTTTACCTTCATTGTTTTTATCAAAAAACCTTTGAAATAGTAAATTTCGGAAAATCTGCAAATGACAATATACTGTTAAATATACCTTGAATTTTTCCTATATCTTTAATATCACTGTATTGATGATTTTACTTTTTTTGAATAGGTACCATTCACCAAATTGTTTTGGCTATCTATCTTTTTTAAAATACAATGTTCGTTAATAGATTATTTTGTTCCAGCAAATAATCTATTTAGCATTACCTTCCTGAAAGATTTCACAAGCTTATAAAGGGGGTAATGAAATTTATAACATTACTATTAGTTGGTGATGCTCATTTTTATGACTGTGTTTTCAGCTTAAAAAGAACACCTTTGCATGTACAAATCTTGTATCTTGTGATTTCTGTCCTCATAAAGTTAATTTTCATTATACTGTATGAAGTATTATTCCACTAATGCTCATAGATAAATACTAAATACCCATGGTGTTAATATTTTTAAAGTCTCCATTACAATGCTTACAGATTTATTTTAACCAATCATTTTAAATTAATATTAATTGTTTAATAATGTATTCATGAAAATAAACACCAATATGTGGTTGTTCACACATGATATTATAACTACCTTCGCGTAAATAGTATTTCCAAGTTAAAAATATCTATAACAGAATGAGTTTGTTTTTCTACAATTATAATTGTAATTGTAAAGTATTAAACGTTGAGCCTCTCTAAATATACAGATGTGATTGTACATTTTCACTATCATTTTGGAGTGAGAATGTGAACATTACTGCACAATGGTTTTACATAACTTTATGAATGGCCCATCTGAAAAGCAATGTATGCATAGGTCATGTAATACCTTTTCTTTGACGATAAAGTCCTGTTACAGAGATAATTTAGAGCATTTCCCATCGTATAAAGGGATTGAAGTTGTTGAAAAAATTCTTTAGAGTTGGATGCCACATCAGTTTAAAAAAGAGAAAAAAACAGCAAAAAGCTGATTAAATGTGTATCAGCCAACAATTTTAACTGTTAGTTAATACTTGTGGGCATTGCATAAATACTAAAATCGTAGGATGAGTTGTATTTACATGCTTTTCTGTAATGTACTAGAATGTCATGCAAGTAGGTCATGTGTGGCTGAAAACTAGTTTTCTTTAGAAGCGTAGGCTTAGTCACGGCAATAATTAAGCTAGAAGGGCAAAAGTGCAAAATTATGCTGGCCCCAAGTTTTTCGGGATCTAATTATAAGAGGCTTAATGCTGCAATAATACCTATCCAACTAAATTTGAAATCAAACTTTTCCTTCATGTAACAACTAATAAGAGTTTTTAATTATAGATCACATTCTAACATTAATGGAAATAAAATAATATGCTCATATTGGTACTACTTTTTCTGGTAAATTTAACGAACATCCCATATGTTAGAATTTATAAACATCATAATGGTTTTTATGCTTACTTTCCTGTCTGATTTGCAGCCAAATTCCGATTACCACCTGTTGTAAAACCAGAGACAATCAGAGTGGCAAACAAACCAGAGGTGTCATTAATGTTATCAGCTGATGATGCTAACAGTGCATCAATTGCAGTTCAAGTGAATTTGGAATCATCAGAAGCAGCAACTGATAATCAGAATATAGAATGCTCTACTCAAACAGATGTAGAAGATAGTGAACAATTATTTTATATTCCTTTGCAGCCAGTAAAGCAGAATTCTTCCCAAGTTATACAGGGTGTAGCTGTAAAGTTAGGTACTGAACTCACAAATGGTGCCAGTCAGCGAGTCGTGATGAAAGCGAAGTTGGTAACACAAATGCCGCCAAAGCTGGAAGAGAAACCATCCACATCTATGTTTCCTCCGACACACACCGTGCAAAAAGTGAAAACGGAGAAGGCAAAAGTTTCAGCAACAAAATCTGCTCAAGAATCACCAGAGGATTTTAAATATAAAGTACCTAGTTCTCCTAGTGCTAGTTCATCGTCTAGTACTAAAATATACAAAAGACAAGTAGTTAAGCCTAAGGTACGCAGTTTCGAGATAACTGCCCCAGTTAGGGCAGTCAACTTCCCAAGTGTCGAAAGTTCGGCACAGATAGTAGAAGCACCAACCTTCCATCCAACAGACAAGGAATTTCAAGATCCTCTTGAGTATATAGAAAAAATTAGACAGAGGGCAGAGAAATTTGGTATTTGTCGCATTGTCCCACCAAGCAATTTCAAACCTGAATGCAGAGTGTCGGATGATATGAGATTTACAGCATATAATCAATATGTACATAAAATGCTATACCGCTGGGGCCCAAACTTTAAAGAGATGATGGCAATAAAAAAATATCTGCAAACCCAGAATATAACATTTACTCATCCACCCTGGGTAATAACTTTTATTTGATGCCTTTTATGTATAATAACTAATTATTTTTATAGATTGGTGGTATGGAAATAGATCTACCAAGGTTGTATCAAACAGTGCAGTCTATGGGTGGATTGAAAGAGGTAATAGAAAAAAAGAAATGGTCTAAAGTTTCAGAGGCTATGAAAATACCAAAGTCTGCACAGGACCGAGTTACCAAATTGGATGATATTTATTGTAAATATTTGCTGCCCTATGATACACTTTCACCTGGTAAGTATTTTTAAATAAACAAAGAAATATACTAGCCCAGGCTCATAATAGTTCGCCAACTGTTATTTTAAGTTACATCATTTAAAAATTTTTGATACAACAGAAATTATGATAAATTGCTACAAGACTATTTCGACTACATTAAAACACAGATTTTGAACTTACTAAAAATGAAGAATTTTATTTTCATTGCATGAACAGCAATATTTCAACTAATGGATCATTAAAAAGTTTTTGCCTTTGTTTGCAATAACGGCCTTAATTCTGCCAGGCATTGTACCAACAAGTCTTGAACATTCCTCTAGTAGCTTTTTGTCCCCTACAGCCTGCAAGGTGGCTTTTAATTCGTCGGGTCTCAATTGGATATAAATCCGGACTGGAAGAGGTCCATTTAATACAGGTATTTGATGTTCGTGCAACCATGTGTTAATTATTTTTGCTGTATGACACGGCACTCCATCTTGTTGGAACATAAATTCGTCTTTGGTCCGGGATGGTGGTTAAAAGTCTGTTTCAAGAATGTCTCTGTACTTCTACGCCTTAACAGTGCCCTCAATAATAGGCAAACTACCTATACTCCTAGTAGACATACAATTCAAACAACCATCACAGACCCTGGGAACTTGACCTTTTTTGCTAAACAGTCATTGTGATATGCTTTTGAAGATGTGCATAAAACTCTTTTTCGCGAATCACCAACCTCGAGTTTCGACTCATTTCTAATGATACTATCCCATTGCTGTTGAGTCCAGTTTTTGAGTTCCTGTGCCCATTTTAGTCTGTTCTGCTGTAATTGGGTCAAAAGAGTATTTTCTTTTAACTAGCAGAAAAATGAAATTAGATTATAGGCACTTTTACTCCAAAAGGAAAAGTAGGTAAAAAAGAACCTTATAAAATCTGTATCCTATTTTTTTGATACATCTCTTTGCTGTGGATAATGAAACTTTCTTTACAATACAAGCCCTCCATTATACTGTTAGTTCTTTAGCATTGCACTGTCTATTTGTTTTGATAATTTACATAAAACTTTCTTATCTGCTCCGGTAATTTGACTTGGTCGGCCGATTTTTTTTTTTTTGACGGACTCTGTTGGTTCTTTTATATAAATTGACGCAGCATGACAACCACGAATTTCGTTGATTCACTTATGCTTTAATATTGTGAGGGAAGTATGTAATGCGTTGAAAAATGCCAAAATCTCAAAGAAATTGTTGTGTTGTGGACTGTAATAATACCGAGAACTCGTGTAGCAGCAAAAACATATGCTTTTATTGATTTCGTGGAAAGGTTTGGAAAGCTGAACGAAAACAACATTGTGTTATGTGTTCTGCAGGATACAGTAAACACTGTCACTTATCATCATTGAAAAATCCTTTTTCATACAATGGCTTTACCTTCCTGGAATTTCGCAATAGATTCCAACCCTGCGTCTAATACGCAAGCATATATAGCATGAATAACAGTATGTTTTCAGGATGGTTTAGCGCTCGTTCGGTACTACGCTATAGTTGACAATCTTCGAAGCCAGGTCCGCCTTCGGGCATCTCGTGTGTTAAGTCGATTTGTACCAGCTTATAGATACCCATTCATAATTGCAGTTGCTTGACTAACAATGAATGCCATAAAATGAAGATGGAAGACTAAATTTGTAATAATTATTAGTAGTCACTATATTGAGTACGATTAAGAAGGGTTTCTTGAAAATGATAAATAGTATGAAACAAAGTACAAACAAAAACCAGTTTGTTTGCAAGCTATTCAATGTGATAATTTTGACTAATTTCACAAACACTGCGCCTTAAACTATTCAGTTTATTATTATAAGTAGTTACTTTAATACCTCTGATGGTCTGACGTTGTTATAAAAAATACGTCCAAAACCATATTTGATTATTGTTTCGTTCATACAGACCAGAGGTCTCTGAACGCGGGTGCGTGCACGCTTCCTAGATGTTGTGTTTTGGCAGGACGCGTCGTGTTTCCATGGCTAATTGGATACATGGCTAAACTCTTATCACCCCTCAGTTGACATGGCCCAACTATTATAACCTGTCAGTTGAATTACATTTTTGCTTCTGTAATTATTGCCGGTCACGTAAATGAAATAAAGTTATTTGCTTTTGTAAGTACAAGGTCTGTGTTTTAAGATGGTTATCATCATATGTTAGCGGCAGAACTCAAGTAATATCGATAAATGGTTTTAAATCATCACCTTACTGGGTCACTTCAGGTGTACCACAAGGTTCGGTTTTGGGGCCTCTGCTGTTCTTAATTTATATTAATGGTATTAAGCATTGTTTTGAATTCTGCAATTTTCTTCTTTATGCTGATGACCTAAAAATCTTCGCTCCCATAAGTAATATCTCCGACTGTATACTATTTCAAAACGACCTATGTCAATTCTATAATTACTGTAAAATTAACAAACTTTATTTAAATTTCAGTAAGTGCTGTACTATTACATTTTCTAGAAACATTAGACTATTTTCCTTTGACTATAACTTTGACAACAATAAGATAAAGGCAGTTTCTCATGTGAAAGATTTGGGAGTCACTTTCGACCAGAAAATGACCTTCTCTGTGCATATAGATAATATAGCTTTTCAGGCAAATCGAATATTGGGCTTTATAATTTGAACAGCTAAAAATTTTAGTTCTATTGAAGTTATAAAAAACCTGTACTTCGCATTTGTATATAGCAGMCTCAATTTTGCATCTGTTGTGTGGTCTCCACAGTATGACATATACAAATTAAGACTGCAGTCGGTACAAAACAAATTTTTAAGGTATCTTCATTTTAAAGTTGTGGGTTCCTATGAGTTAATAAATGCCACAACACTGACCCGAATGTACAACATAATGAGCCTAGAAAAGAGAAGATTAGTAGCGGATTTGCTTTTTCTCCACAAAATAATCAATAGCTCAGTTGATTCACCCTCTTTGCTCTCTAGTATCTTCTTAAGTGTTCCCGTGTACAACAGTCGCTTTTTACCTTCATTTCGCGAATATCTCTTCCGAACCAATTTAGGTCGTAATGGACCTTTAGCCCGCATTACTAGATCATATAATTCGCACTGTTCTGACGTCGATATTTTCCATAACTCTTTGAAAAAATTTAGAGCTTTAGTTAAATTAAAATTCAGACAATAGTGTTTCGTTTGTAAATTTTTCTTAGCTTAGCAATGTTTCTTATATGTAGTTTGAATATTGCATAATGCTTTATAGTTTACTTATTGTATTCGAGAATACTGACCTATATGTATATATTTTTTCTTCTTTTTTCTGTATATTATACTTATATTATTATCACTTAATTATGCTATTTTGCTTATCATCAATAACTGTTTTTTCTTGCTAATATAGATAGACTTATTAGTTTTGTACACACTAAACTGTAACATTCACGTTTGGTTATTCTCAGGTTTAGCATAACTATGTTTTTTTTTTCTAGTGGGTGCCACTTTGGGCTTGCCTGTTCGCACCCCCTGTAATAAATAAATAATAAATAAATAAAATAAAATGCAGTATAAACAGTTTTGCAGCAATTTGTCACAGTTTGTGTTGGTATCAGAGCTTTTAAAGCATGAGCCTGGGATTGTATTAATTGTATAGATGTAGTTGCCTGTATATAACAAAGTCATTATATGGGAAGTGGGCTCACTTTGACGGCAAGCAATGCAATGCTCGATCTTTGCATGGTGGGGGTTCATCATTTACGCTGCTGTAGACCCTGAGCTCCTGTGGAGCACCCAGAGTTGCTAGCGGATAGAGAATATGTGGTGCTTTATTTCCATATAGCATACATTAATAACTTTTTACGCAACAAATACACATTACTAAAATGCTGGATACTTGATGTACAGTTTCTTTGTGCAACAGTTTAGTAAAAATTGTAAGATGGTTAAAAACCATAGGCTTCCAAAAGACCCGGAAATTTGTAAAATATGGATTGTGCAACCAGGATGGCAAATGAAACCTGAATTCATGCCACATTTGTTCAGAACATTTTATGGAAACTGATTATGAATAACACTCGCAAAGTAATATATTTGGCAAGCCAGTATAAAAAGCTCAAAAAAAGGTGCAGTTCCAGCGTTAAAATTCATTCATCAGAGAAAGTTCCTAGAATGTGACAAGATCTGATCATTACAATGTACGGTCACTTTTATAGAGAATCAAAACTATACACGGTGTCCTACATTATGTGGGCAACCTCTCAGAATCTGAAAATTGGTGTACAAATAACACTATTTTACAGTATAACTTTTTTGAAATAACTCCCGCTACTGAGATATTCACTCTTAAACATAGGGGAAGAGAAACATTTTTTCGAAGATATCTTTTAGACCGGTTGATATAATTTCATCAAATTTTGGTTATTATAATTTGAACTGGAAGCCATTAAAATGATGCACACATTTTTTAAATAAATGTTATGGGGGGTTGGGAGGGAGCCAACTGGTAACTTAAAAACTGGTAAGTATTTTTCTCAAAAATATGTGTTTGGGCATTGTAAACAAAAAAAGGTCCTCTTTGTTCATATGCCTATAATTGACCCTTTCCGAGAAAATTGCAGTTTAATGTTAGGGTTCACATTTTCACTGAACTAATATCATTTTGTTTTTATCAAAATGGCTGTGAAATCAGCTTATTTCCAAGCTATTTAATTCAAAGTAGTTTATCCTCAAAACTTTTTAGGCACACAATATTCAACATTCCTATTTAGTGCCCGTGTTTATTTATTAACTTTTGAAATAAACTTATAGCAGTTTTTTATTTTTCACTATCCAAGGTGCTCCTAAATTTGTAGATATAATTTGAAGGGATATAGAGCTAATCAAAATATGATGAATATATAATATTTATATATAATATACATGGTGTTAAAATGGTATTTACCATGCAATTCAATTTTTTTGTATATTTATACTATAATTTAAATCCTTAATAATAATAATAATAATAATAATTAATAATTAATAGGATTTTAAACTGAAAAACAAAACTAGAAATATGAAGGGCAAATAATTCACAAATTATAATGATTTTAGTTTATTGGTTTTAATTCTTTAGATTTTATATTTTGTACACAAATCAAAACAAAGTTTATTCAAAACCAAAAGAGACGCTTAAACAACCGAAAGTGAGACTGGAGAATATTTTTCAAAATCAAAAATTCGTTTTTGTGCATCAGCTACCTTGTCATGCTATTATACCCTTTTTCTAATTTTCATGGAATAGGTTACACAAGTTTAACCTTGAATATCTTGGAAACGTTTCATTTTAACAAAGTGAAAGGAGTATATTTTCTTCAAAACACACGAAATAAGTAATCAAAAGGCGATGTCAGTTTCTTTAAAACTTAACTTGAAAATTTTCATGTGCTATTAAACTTTGGGAAACTCCTATTTTTATGCCACTGTTAATACTAGGAAGTTAGTAACTATTAGTAACTACTTACAAAATATTGTATTTATTTAAACTGTCATCTCATTGAACCTATATTTTAGCACTGAAATTGCAATATATCTTGTTGAATGATAGCATACAGATAATTAATTCTAAACCGAAAATTATTATATGAAGACATCCTATATGGCTTCGTTTTAGAGACCCAATACTCCTGAATTTTTAGTTATCTGTAGGTATATCATCGGAAAGCAGTGGTTGCCAACCTTCATTAAGTAGTGTTTTTTATTCTTTAAATCTATTAACGATTATAATAAGTAGTAGTTTTATATTCTACAATGTTAATCTACGCATGGGCCAACTTCATATATAGACTTTGAGTATATAATGGTACATTAATCTGTGATATGTGGGTACAACTGACACCGGGATTCGAACCTGAACACAATGGTAATCAATTAAGGATGACAGATGGCAGCATACATAATCTCATATTTGTTCTTAGTAATAAGTACTCTTGCAGTGGATTTCTGCCAGGGTCCCTCTGGACAAAGCGGTTAGCATGCCTGGGTGTAATTCAGAAGACCCAGGTTCGAACCCGGTGAGATATTTTTTATCAAAAATTGTCAGTTATACCCACAAATCACATTACTGTACTATTATATACTGGCAACACCTACTGGGTTTCAAATGTGTCATACTTTCCACCACAATATCTAGCGTTGCAGCAGGTGCCATTAATATGAGGTTCAAACCTGAACCCAATGGTAATCAAGCAATGACGTTAGATGGCAGTATACATAGCCTTGTATTTGTCTTTAGTAAAATATATGCTCTCACCACTGGCATGACTTGGGCGGGAGGGAGATGGTTGAATCAATCGCCTTCCCTCCAAGAATTATGAGGAATCGGGGTATTAAAACAGAAATCACTTTTTAGCTTTGAATAACATGAATAACATCTCTCACGGCACAACAACTAGCATGCCTGAGCGTAAACCGGAGACCCGGGTTCGAATCCCGGTGGAGCAAACATATTTTTCATCAAAAATTTGTCAGTTGTACCCACAAATCACATGTTAATATATAAAGAGATATATTTGGTGATATTATATTCTAATGTCAGTATTCTCACTTGTACAGATGAACGAGATAAGCTCTTTGATGAGGTAGAAACAGAGTGGGCTAAACGGGAATCTCGAACATTACAAAAAGTACAGCAGAAAACAACAATCGAAAATGACAGCAATCTCGACTCAGATTCTGATTCTGATAATGAAGCTGAAGAGTGCATTGTTAAAGGACGCAATATGGCCTTGAATGGTTTTTATCGTATAGCAAGGAACACTATGAGTATGTGGTTTAAATCTTCTGAACCTTCAGCAGAAGAAGTTCGTATGGATGTGTACAACTGCAGAATTGGAAAATAAATCTTTTGTCGTAGGTTGAACAAGAATTTTGGAAACATGTTAGTTTAAGACAGAATCACATATGTGTCCATTCTGGGTCTATAGATTGTGGCAACTGGGGATACGGATTTGCTGTTTCCAAAAACAGTCCATTTGCTAGACATGCATGGAATCTCAAAGTGCTTACAAATAACAGTGGATCAGTGTTGCGCTCTATGGGACCAGTGATGGGTAAGTAGATGTTTTTAGTAATGGTAGCGTAGCTATTATTTCTTGTACACATTAATATATTGAAAACAAAGTAGGTTCAAGTAAAAGTTGCTTTTCGTTTTCTTAGCTATATGTAAGGCACAAGATTTGTGGGGGTTTCAGTTATGATCTTGCTAGTTCATCTAAATGATTTAAAAACATAAGTAGATAAATGTGCTCTTGAAGAAGCAATCACAAGACACTATCGCTGTTAACAAGTATCTTTTTGTAATCCATTTTAAACTTTTATATTTTCAACATTTACAATTTGGCACAAATTATATGAATTTCACGGAAAAATTTTCTGAATAGCATTAGTCGATGTAATGTTATAGACATAAGGTATTTATTTTTTAAACTAATTTGTTGAATGTGACTACTGAATGTATTTTTATGTTTGACTACACTTTCAGCATGACATTGTTTAGAGTTTGTAAAGCAGCATCTTTAAGTAGTATGAAATTTTATTGTATATTTTTTTTATTGATATTAACATGACAATAGTTTATGCATTCATTAGCTGTTTTAAATTTTTTTCCATTACCAGTGTTACAATAGATGTCATATTTGTATGTATTTCGCAAAGTTAGCTTGAAAGAGCATCAAATTTGGGACTCTATACTGGAAGAAAAAATTTAATCAGTCCCCAAGTAAGTTGAAAACAGGAATTATAAATTTGTGTAATGTCACATACTGTAATGGATTCAAGCACATTGCAGACTATCCCCTTACTAGCCATAATTATAATACATTCTTGTCTTTCTCAATGTCAATCACATAACAATAGTTGCTATTTTTAAATGAAATGGGAGCAAAACTGTTGATGAGTACAAGAAAAGATTGTAAATATCATGTCCTAGCAATGCAAAGAAATACAACATTCATTATTCCTAACAAATATTTTTCTTGTGCAACGCGATCTTTGGTAAATTATTGTTGTGTCCTTTCACAATGCCCAGTGTACAATTAACAATATATATACACCACATTTGTCTTTACTAATCTGGCAAATGCAGGAGTAGACATGGAACATGAAAAACTGATACAAAGCACAAATTCTTATTTCAGATGATTGTTTTTGCAAATATTATAATTATTATCTCCTTTGAATGAAGTTATTTTATTTGGTATTCACATTTTATAAGCCATGGGGTACATTTCTAACAACTATTTACCACAATTACGTCCACATCCAACGGATGGGAAGTATTGTATCGCGAAAAAAGTGTCATAAATTTTTATGTGCACATTCCCTTTAAAATGGTCGAAAAAAGCAAAAAAAAATTTCTTATCTGTGTCTGTGGTTTTGTTTATGGACACGATAACTTTCGAAAGACTTAATATATGAACTTGAAATTTGGCCAACGTATAGATCTCAACTACCCAAAGCGACCTATTGTTTTTGGGGTAAGTAGGGTATCGGGAAGGGGGCGAAATTGAGGGGTAACTACCCTTTTTGCAAATTTTTATTTTTTCGTTTTAGTATGTGATTAGTAGTATAACGGCGAGTATTATTCGCCTTTATAATTTTTCGGTGCAGCAAATTGTTTAGAAGATATTAGCAAAAAAGCGTATCTTAAAGAAAACGGTTTTWCCTAAATATCTCCGAATATATTTAATATATTCAAAAAATGAAAATACCATCATAGGAAAAAAAAATTTTCACAAAAAGTGTCTTAAAAAATTTATCCAAAATTTTGACATTTTCGAAATATTTCCAAAAAACTTATTTTGGTCCCTGTTCGTACGATTTTTTTTAAATTTTGATATTATATAGGAAATCAAATTTCTGATCGGAAAGCACTCTTGCAATTTTTTGTTAAGTTAATACTTTTCGAGTTATTTGGAAAAAAACTAATTTTAAAAATTTATGTATTTTTGCTTATATCACGAGGACCGTGTGTCTTAGAAAAAATGTGTGGAGAGAAAAAATGCTCAAAACCTGATTACTAATCGTATAGTATAAGAAATAAAAACGTAAATTCTTGCACCTTCGCCAGTTAGGCGTCAATCCTTTTGCTAATAAAAGTCAGTAAATTTGGAAGTGGAACAAACCTTTTTATATTTTATGTAGTTCTTATTATCCAGAGATATTTAAGGATCTTTTACTGTAATTTTAAATGCAATATCTATCATGTTTTCCTGGTTTCAGAAACAATTTATAATTGAATATAAATATAATAAGTTCATATGTAATGATAACCAAGAAAAACCTGTAATAAAACTGTGTATTTTTTAATATAAATTTCATTGAGAATGTGTAGTGTTAGACTAATCTTATTAAATATTGTTAAAAACTATGAGTTTCCTTTTTTTTAATAACAATATATGACATCAATTAAACAGTATATATCGCTTCAGCTTCTACTTGTTTTGTATAGTTATTATTAGCACATTGAAAAATTCCAATTTGTTTATTGGTTAATAATTTGTCCTATATTATTAGCTACTTTGAAAAAGAACAAAACTGGAGGCTACTGTTACCTTTAAAGATTGTGGCAGAAGTAATTTGCGTGATCGTTACTTCCTTTTTGTTTTCAACTAATTGCAAACGCCTTTTAACTAGTATTTAGTTGGTTCGTTATTCCTTCTCTTGCATGAAATGAAGATTTGGGCCTTGGGCAGTAAAACTTCACTGAACTGTAAAGTTAGCAACAGCAACCAGCATCAGAAATAAAAGTATTGTGTCCTGAACTTAACTGACCTGACCTGATTTTTAACTTTGATCACAAGTCACAACCACAACTAATGTGGTCTGCAGCCGTAGATGTATAGATTATATAAGTTTACTCTAATACTTCAATGTGGTCTGTATTAGGCTTTTTTAAATTACGTCATCCAATATGGCGTCCAGGGGGCAAAAAGCAAAAGCGCACGCATGGGACGCGCCTGCGAAACCCTGGAAACGGACGCGTGGCTAATAGAGTTGGGTAGTTCATGACCAAGTCGTTCAAAGTGAATGACTCATGCCTTGATTTGGCTCACAGCTAATGAATCAGCGTCTTTCGTGCGTCGTACACACTGATCTCTAAATAATATTTAGAGATCAGTGGTCGTACATGGTTAACGACTGACGACAGCACACGACGAGAACACAGCATGACAGCATATTTATATGCTGTGGCGAGACAGGAGACATCGCTGTCACTTTCAATTCACGATCCATATGAACGACTTGAATGATCCGAATCTATGCGATTGATTGAACGATTTAAATTGATCGAAATGTCCAAAGACGATTTTATAAGACTGTCCAACGTTATAGGAGTACCTCAGCAGTATTAATGCATGTTAACAGATGGCGTATGAGGTAGCTCGACGTCTATTCGGTCAAATTACGCCACATGACCTTGTCACTGGACCGGCAACACCATACTTTGAATAATGCGTGTTTGCAAATTATAGTATACTGTAAAACCTTAGCGCTTAGCGGGTAAGCGGGTATATATACCGATTTATGTACGATGCAGTTTCGCGCTGCGCTCTATAACTTTTAGTCGCCACCGCCGAAAGCAAGGTATGGTGCGAAAAGATCCAAAAGATGTTTATGTTTCCAGTGTTCTGAAAGATCTGAATTAAAATGCTTTGCCATTGTTAATAATTACAACTTACTATGCACGCTTGACTATTCTAAAAATTAGAAAAATTTAGATTAGGTGTTCAATACATAACTGTATTATGATAAACACCATGAATATTATTAGATAAGCAAAACAATGCAAGGTTAAAATGCAACAAATTAGGGATGCCCATTTTAACATGTATGAAAAAACTTGACAATCAGTATCTAACTCGCATTTTATTAATATTAAACATTATAATGTGTACAGATAGCAAAACATTTGTATTAAAACGACACAAGTATGAAAATATATACATATATGTGATGATAAAACAAACAAAAACTGCATGTTGCTGCTTCAGGGTTCAGTATTACAAAAATAAAAAAAAACATATGAGGACTGCTACTGCATTGTTTTGCCACGCGTCGTGCTTTTATAAGGGGGTGGGCGTTAAGTGAATTACAGGACCATACTTGAAATGTTTTAACTACAATATTGATATTTAAGAAATATTATAGATAAAACATTTCGTTTTTTCTTCTACACAACAATTATTACGGCGTTCTTTACATTTAACATAGTTTAGCTTAAAACCTAAATGAATCCGGTAGGTGCTGCCATCAGTATATCTTATCGAAACTCGGTCTGCGCGTTTTTGCCAAAAACGGTTTTGCCCACAAAAATACTATCACTATCACTTTGAACCTGCAAGATTCACCTAGTAAATTTCGCTAAACAGCTGCCTTTAAAATTGGTTTTGATTTATCGAGTGTGTGAAACGCAATTAGATATTTGTATTGGATCTGAAAGGCGCTGTTATTATCATAATTGATTGCCTAATTGGGGATTTGAAAAGCGAATCGCTAGTCCTTGCAGAAGAGGGTCGAAGAGCAGACGTAAGTTCTTTTTATTCAATAGTACAGTGGTTTCACCATGCGTTTTCATTATTGCAGCCTTTCTTACTTTCTTGCTTCTTACTTCTTCATCCTCCGGTTGTTACTTCGCTAAATCCACGTGCATAAGGGCTATTTGGTAGGAAAAATACTCCGGGAAGCTAATTGACAGCTAGGATAGCAGCTGAAGGCCCATTTGGACCAGTAGGACTCCCAGAGGACCAGCTTACCTTACGGTCAGACACTTTTATTTTTTTACGTTACCTATAACTTGGACATTCTTTGCCGTTCCGAAAGCACGTAGAAGCGGTTTTCCGTGGATCGTCGTTCGTCGTTTCCCTGAAATAAAGAAGAGTTAACGTTTCAACATTTACAATTTACAATTTGATATTAGAATTTACAATTTGATCTCTACATTATGCAATTTGTTATTTTCTCAAAATTTAATCGATACTCACCTGTATAGCGTCGGTTTATAGTAGTTTTTGTTTCCTTTCTGTTAGATTATTCTAAAAATAACTTACCTTGATAAAGATAGGAATTTCGTTGACTGATCAAACTAGAATAGCTTGTTATTTTTGTAAAATAGCGGTTTGCGAGTCGCAGCGGCGTTTTGCCTATAGCTACGGGGATAATGTGAATTTATTGTGTATTCGGGAAGGTATTGGCCAATACTCCACCCCCGGGTGTCGATAATTAAGTAATACGTTCACTACTCACGAAATACAGTGATACGGTTTGACCGTTCTTCCCTCGCGCCACGACGCTCGCTTGCTAGACCGTTGCAGGGTCTTAGGGTAGTTATTACACTAATTTGAATTATAATCATTAACTTTGTTTCATTAACTTTATATTTTTATTGCATGTTAATTTTTTTTGTAAATAAACACGGGCATAAAAAATATTTCGCAATTTTATTTGGCTCTTTGTTTCGCTGTTGGCTTTTTTTTTTAAATTGCGTGGCGCCCATTATTTCTTTTTTTCATCTGTGAACCCAGCCCGTCTCCACTGAGTAAGCTGAGGCCAGCGAAACCCTCTTGAATATCGCCGTGGTTTATTAGATTTATTGTGAAGGTAAGATCTGTGGTTATAATATTTGTTGTTTGGTGGCTAATAAAGCCTTTGTGGTATCGTCACGTAATAAAAAATGGCGCCCAACGTGGGGCAGCTTTGAACATTTTTCCATTTTTTTGAGGTGTTTGTATAATATTTCGGGGCATTAGTTCTTATTGCTAGGAACGCGATCACGATTTCTTGTTCGGCCGAGAGGCATAAAGATTATTTCGCGCTGAGTTTATTTAACATTTAGGAATATGGATAAATCATATTATAGATTGTCTGTTGATCGGTTATCTAAGGATGAATTGGAATATGAATTATCGATTAGGGGTGTTGTAGATAGCGGGACGGTAGAGGAGATGCGCAAGGATTTGCGTCAAATCATGAAGTTAGAAAAAGAAGGTAAACCGTTGCAGTATCCTCCGTTTTCGCGTGATGTACGAATAGAATTTGCTATCGTGCAAAAGAAACTAGACGAGGCTAAAATATTAATTCAAGATTTTGCCGGTGATAAGCAGTCTTCAGAATTTATTAAAATACAAACCAAATTGCATCATCTGCTGAATCGCGTAAATAGAATAGAATCTGGGGACGCGAAAGTTCTTCAAGAGCGTGGAAATTCAATAGTACTGATTTTACGTGCATTGTCGTCATTAAATAAGAAAGCTGAACCAGAAAATGATAGCGACGAATCATCTGCGGAAGAACAAATAGGCGTTAGCGTTATTGATGCGAATTCAGATAGAGGTAATGTTGTTAATATTGCTCATTCAACACCTTTACATAGAATTAATAATTTATCGCGCGTAGGGGTGGACCATGGTGTTAAGTCAGTTCCGGTTTTGAAATGGGGTATTCATTTTAGCGGGGAGAGTCGAGATCTTTCGGTAAATGCATTCCTGGAACGCGTGGAAGAGCTGCGGGTCGCTCGCAACGTATCGGAAGCCCAGCTGTTCCTATCAGCATTAGATTTGTTTACGGGAAAGGCTTTGAATTGGTATCGGTCAATTAAGAGATCGGTTGATAGTTGGTCCGCGTTAAAAGTTAAATTACGGGAACAATTTTTGCCGTATGATTATGAGGACAGGCTTTGGGAAGAGATCCGTCGTCGAACACAAGGTCCAGATGAATCTCTAGGTATTTATGTCGCGGTAATGGATAATATGTTTTCGAGATTAACAATACCCCCTAATAGAGAAGAGCGTTTGCGAGTTGTTTTGAAAAATCTGGCACCATTCTACCAGGAGCGTTTAAGTCTTGTTGATGTAACGTCAGAAGAGAAGTTGTTGGAACTTGGTCGACAAATAGAAAAAAGTAAACGGTTTGTTGAAGCTTATAAACCACCGCATAGGTCTAAAGCAGATGTAGAACCTGATCTAGCGTACGTAGAAGTCGCGTCGGCAAGTACGTCTTTAAGTTATGAAGCACATGAGAGTCTTAGTAGGCGTGAACGCGTTGATGTTAATACGGCAAGTACTTCCAATACTAAATTGAATAACTGTTGGAATTGTGGTAGGAACGGGCATAGAGCTCAAGATTGTCGTGCACCATTTCGGAAACATTGTTATAAATGTGGAAATCCTGGATTTACTAAAAACGATTGTCCAAAATGTAGTTCGGGAAACGGAGAAACTCGTCCTTGTTGAGTCGTGAGGATAAAGAGTTAGTTTTAGGAAAACCGGCTCATTCAGTGGATCATAAAAACAAAATTATTTTAGACTACTTATTAAGTTCGGTGAACTCGGATGCAAGGGGATATTTGGAAGTTGACATTTTGGGGCACAAATTTTTGGGACTTCTCGATTCTGGAGCAAACAGCACAATTATTAGTGGCAATTGCTTTAGCATTTTAGAACGGTTAGGAATTCATTCGACTAAATCCTCTCAGCCTATTTGCCTTTTGGCTAACGGTTCTAAAGCCGAAATTTTGGGTACAGTTTCACTGCCGATTAAGTTGCAAGATAAAGTAGGAGTGATTGATGCGTACATTATGCCAACTTTACAACCATCAATATTATTAGGGATAGATTTCTGGCGCATAATGGGTATTCTTCCAAATTTTAAAACTATGGAGTGGCATTTTGCTGATTCACCAAAGGTAGAACTGTTTTCTGTGTCTGATCAGGGAGAATTACATTCGGATCAACTTAAAAGTTTAAATGAAGTAGTCAGTAAGTACTTAGGTAGCGATAATGGAAAGCTAGGTTGCACAAAACTAGTTCAGCACGTGATTCGCACAACGTCAGCGCCAATCAAACAGCGTAGTTATCGTATGAATCCAATAATGCAAAAGTATATTGACGCGGAACTTAAAAATATGTTGGAGGCGGGAATAATAGAACCGTCTAACTCTCCTTGGCCCTCTCCAGTACTTCTTGTTCCGAAGAAGGATGGCTCGTTTAGATTTTGTGTAGATTTCCGTAAATTAAATCAAGTAAGTCTGAGAGACTCTTACCCCTTACCGTATATGTCTGCTATTCTAGAGAGCTTGAGGGATGCACGTTTTTTATCGTCCATTGATATTAAATCTGCTTACTGGCAAATTGAGTTGGAAGAAAATAGTAAACAGTACACAGCTTTTAGTATTCCTGGGCGCGGACTGTTCCATTTTAAAAGAATGCCCTATGGGTTGCATAACGGACCAGCTACTTGGCAAAGATTTGTTGACAAGGTTTTAGGACCTGAGTTAGAGCCCTATTGTTTTGTATATTTAGATGACGTCATTATTGCCACGCCAGATTTCGATACGCATTTAAAAACTTTGCGTGAGGTTCTAGAGCGCCTAACAAATGCGGGTCTAACTCTTAATAAAGAAAAATGCCAACTTTGTCTTCCAGAACTTCGTTATTTAGGATACATTGTAAATAGGCAGGGACTGAGTGTTGATCCTGAAAAAGTAAATGCAATTTGCGGATTAAAGCTCCCGCTACAGTTAAACAAGTGCGTAGCTTACTAGGTCTTATCGGTTGGTATCGGAGGTTTATACCTAATTTTGCGGAATTGGTAGCACCTTTGTCCAGTTTACTTAAGAAGAATCGTCGATTTGAATGGACTGAGGAGTGCTCCAAATCATTTGAGGCTGTTCGTAACTTGTTAGTTAGTGCACCAATCTTGTCATGTCCTAATTTTGACAAACCATTTATGGTTCAGACCGATGCATCAGCTTATGGCTTAGGGGCGGTTTTGTCTCAAAAATGTGAAGATGGAGATCGTGTTATATCGTATTTGTCGAGAGCTCTAACGCGTCAAGAGCAGAATTATTCAACAACCGAGCGTGAATGCTTAGCGGTAATATGGGCGGTTGAAAAACTAAGACCTTATTTGGAAGGGCAAAAATTTACCGTGGTAACCGATCACCACTCTTTAGTGTGGCTACAAAATCTCAAGGACCCGGTAGGCCGACTTGCGCGTTGGGCACTTCGGCTCCAAAGTTACGATTATGAAATCATTCACCGCAAAGGCAAAGAACATATTGTTCCTGATTTTCTGTCGCGTACTATTCCGGAAGTAAATGAGGCGGTAGTGCAGCAAGAAAATAACAATTCTGTTGTTAACGATCCTTGGTATACAAAAATGTTGTCTTTGGTCGAAAAGTATCCATTGCGTTATCCGGCTTTTAGAATTTGCAATGGTCGGTTGTTTAAACATATTCGAGATAGCCATACGAATTTTGACGCTAAAGAAAATATATGGAAAGAAGTATTGCCTAAAGATAAACGTCTGCAACAAATGCGCCAAGCTCACGATAATCCAACATCGGGTCATTGCGGTGTTTTCAAAACTTTTCGTCGACTTAGTGAATTTTATTTTTGGCCGAAGATGAAAAGCGATGTAGTTAATTATGTGAAGCGTTGTCAAGTATGTGCGCGTTACAAACCTCAACAAAATAAACCCGGTGGTGAAATGTCCACTCGTCCTTTCGCGAAATCTCCTTGGCACGTGGTGTGTATGGATATTGTGGGACCCTTACCTCGTTCACACGGTTATGCATATATTTTGGTTATATCGTGTTGTTTCTCAAAATTTCCCTTGATTTTTCCTATGCGCGAAGCAACCGGTAAAATTATAGCCCGATTGGTTGAAGAAAACTTATTTTTATTGTTCGGTGTTCCAGCGGCTATTATCACGGATAATGGATCTCAATTTCGGGGCGGAGAATTTCGAAAACTTTGCGAAGGATACAACGTAAGAGCTTTGGTTTACTGCATTATATCACCCGCAGGCAAATCCTGCTGAGCGTACGA
This sequence comes from Rhyzopertha dominica, assembly GCA_025024175.1. Classification (NCBI taxonomy): domain Eukaryota; kingdom Metazoa; phylum Arthropoda; class Insecta; order Coleoptera; family Bostrichidae; genus Rhyzopertha; species Rhyzopertha dominica. The sequence goes on along the minus strand of QCXZ01000003.1, from coordinate 36,325,945 downwards.
ATAGAGTACTGAAAACTATGTTAGCGTCTTATGTTAAAGACAACCACTTGCATAAAGTGGCGTGCGCGATGCGTACTGCTGTGCACGAGGTCACTAACTGCACACCCTATTTTATAAATTTTGGACGCGAACACATAATTTCGGGTAAACTTCATGAGCAGATTAGTGAAAATAAAACACATTGTGTAGATGATTTTATTGGGCATCGTTCGAAAGCATTTCAGACTCTGTATCAAGAAATACGCGAACGTATAAGAAAAGCGCATTTGCGTAGCAAACAGCGTTATGATCTTCGTCGGAGACCTACGAATTTTCAGGTAAATGATTTGGTTTATGTTAAGAATCACGTTCTATCGGACGCAAGTCGAAATATCAGCGCCAAACTGTCACCAAAATACCAAGGGCCATTCAAAATTAAGCGAAAGGTGTCCTATTTGACTTATGAATTAGATGATAACGGAAAGGTAAAGGGTATTTATCATGTTCAAGATTTAAAGCCTGCAACATGTGAAATTTGGTAGAATGAAATTTTCATCGGAATAGGGGGGGAGTTATTACGGCGTTCTTTACATTTAACATAGTTTAGCTTAAAACCTAAATGAATCCGGTAGGTGCTGCCATCAGTATATCTTATCGAAACTCGGTCTGCGCGTTTTTGCCAAAAACGGTTTTGCCCACAAAAATACTATCACTATCACTTTGAACCTGCAAGATTCACCTAGTAAATTTCGCTAAACAGCTGCCTTTAAAATTGTTTTGATTTATCGAGTGTGTGAAACGCAATTAGATATTTGTATTGGATCTGAAAGGCGCTGTTATTATCATAATTGATTGCCTAATTGGGGATTTGAAAAGCGAATCGCTAGTCCTTGCAGAAGAGGATCGAAGAGCAGACGTAAGTTCTTTTTATTCAATAGGACAGTGGTTTCACCATGCGTTTTCATTATTGCAGCCTTTCTTACTTTCTTGCTTCTTACTTCTTCATCTCCGGTTGTTACTTCGCTAAATCCACGTGCATAAGGGCTATTTGGTAGGAAAAATACTCCGGGAAGCTAATTGACAGCTAGGATAGCAGCTGAAGGCCCATTTGGACCAGTAGGACTCCCAGAGGACCAGCTTACCTTACGGTCAGACACTTTTATTTTTTACGTTACCTATAACTTGGACATTCTTGCCGTTCCGAAAGCACGTAGAAAGCGGTTTTCCGTGGATCGTCGTTCGTCGTTTCCCTGAAATAAAGAAGAGTTAACGTTTCAACATTTACAATTTACAATTTGATATTAGAATTTACAATTTGATCTCTACATTATGCAATTGTTATTTTCTCAAAATTTAATCGCATACTCACCTGTATAGCGTCGGTTTATAGTAGTTTTTGTTTCCTTTCTGTTAGATTATTCTAAAATAACTTACCTTGATAAAGATAGGAATTTCGTTGACTGATCAAACTAGAATAGCTTGTTATTTTTGTAAAATAGCGGTTGCGAGTCGCAGCGGCGGTTTTGCCTATAGCTACGGGGATAATGTGAATTTATTGTGTATTCGGGAAGGTATTGGCCAATACTCCACCCCCGGGTGTCGATAATTAAGTAATACGTTCACTACTCACGAAATACAGTGATACGGTTTGACCGTTCTTCCCTCGCGCCACGACGCTCGCTTGCTAGACCGTTGCAGGGTCTTAGGGTAGTTATTACACTAATTTGAATTATAATCATTAACTTTGTTTCATTAACTTTATATTTTTATTGCATGTTAATTTTTTTTGTAAATAAACACGGGCATAAAAATATTTCGCAATTTTATTTGGCTCTTTGTTTCGCTGTTGGCTTTTTTTTTAAATTGCGTGGCGCCCATTATTTCTTTTTTTCATCTGTGAACCCAGCCCGTCTCCACTGAGTAGCTGAGGCCAGCGAAACCCTCTTGAATATCGCCGTGGTTTATTAGATTATTGTGAAGGTAAGATCTGTGGTTATAATATTTGTTGTTTGGTGGCTAATAAAGCCTTTGTGGTATCGTCACGTAATACAATATTTGATTTGTTTAATGTTACGCTTTATTAGAGAATATCATAATATACAATTAAACGGACATTCTTAAAAATGCATAATATCGTTAATTAGGTACCCCCACCTATAATTAAAAAAACCGCTGCAAATTGAATCAATACTTCCACATCCAATTGTAAAAATGACAGTTTACGTTTTTATTCTTATACTATATCGATTAGTACCTAATCAGGTTTTGAGCATTTTTTCTCTCTACACATTTAAATTCTAAAGACAAACAGTCCTCAGTGATATTAGCAAAATATATAAATTCTTAAAAATCGGTTTTTTCGCAAATAACTAGGTGAAAATTATCAAACTTTAACAAAAAAAACTAGCAAGAGTGATTTCTGAATCAGAAATTTGATTTCATATAATTACCAATCTTAAAAAAAAAATCGTACGAAGAGGGTCCAAAATGAGGGTTTTTGGAAATATTTGAAAATGTCAAAATTTTGAATAAATTTTCTAAAACACTTTTGGAGAGAAATTTTATTTCCTATCTGGCGGCATTTTCATTTTTTGAATATATTAAATATATTCGGAGATATATAGGAAAAACCCTTTTCTTTAAGTGACGCTTTTTGCTAATACATTCTAAACAGTTTGCTGCACCGAAAATTTATAAGAACTAATAATTTTCGCAGTTATACTACTAATCACATACTAAAACGAAAAAAAAATTTTGCAAAAAGGATAGTTACTTCCCAATTTCGCCCCCTTAACGATATCCTACTTACCCATAAACAATAGGTCGCTTTTGGGTAGTTGATATTTATACGTTTGCTAAATTCCAAGTTCATATATTAAGTCTTTCGAAAGTTATCGTGTCCATAATAAACAATACCACAGACAAGAAATTTTTTTGCTCAAATTTTGTTTTTTTTTTTGCGTTTTCAACCAATTTAAAGCGAATGAGCAAATGAAAAATTTTGAAAATTTTTTCGCGATACAATACTTCCCATCCGTTGGATGTGGAAGTAGGTAAGTCAAATACTTGAATTTATTTACATTTCCTTCAAACACTATTTTATTTACAAATACGTAATACTATGTATTTACATTCTATGTTGTGTTGTTAAATTTACAATTAAAACCACGCTTAACGCTTACTGGATGTTCACAGCGGACCGAGAAAAGAGCGTGGCCACAAGTAGTTTTGTTTAATAAGGCAAATGATGTTTTTGAACTAGAAAGTTTGAAAATATTAATACTTATAGTACAGTCCACTACTTGAATTTTATATTTTAGTTTCATTTTTATATAAACAGTTCGATAAGAGAGAATAGCGGTGTATTTATTTAATGATCATTAACATCAAAAGTTAAATATATGACTTGCCGTGCAAAGTAAGGGATGAAAGCTTTTACAGTTTATCTGAATCAATTGGTCACGATATACCTAGCATACAGCCAAAATAATTCGAAGTCAGGGCCAGCAATATACATGCGATTTGTACGATTAATTTCGCAAAAGCGCGTTCGTATTTTATATAATTTTTTTTCGTCGTAGGCAATTTAAATTTCGAAGAAAATTTGTAACGTTAAAAGTTTTGTTTGAGGTAATATCTTTATTCTACGGACCTTTCAAGCAAGGTCCCTTATTAATCTCCATTGCCCTGGGCTCTGCGTGACAGGACACGCCTGTGTATAAGACAAAGGCCACATCGCTGACATAGTGACATACCTACTACATATTTCTGCTTTGTCCATAAATACAGTTATTTAAGTAATTAGTTTACCACTCAAGATTATTTAAAATATTGCACAATGTATTACCTACATTTGCCATAAAAATGAGTAGCCAAGACCGTTTTTTTATATTTACATGTTATTCGCGTAAAAACAAGAATAAGGCGTAAACATGGCAACGTCGATTTTTAGCTCTTAAAATTAATCAGCGACACCCACAGGTGCAGGACAAACTAA
>QCXZ01000003.1:36095102-36321869 GCA_025024175.1 Rhyzopertha dominica | reverse complement strand
ACGGTTTTGCCACAAAAATACTATCACTATCACTTTGAACCTGCAAGATTCACCTAGTAAATTTCGCTAAACAGCTGCCTTTAAAATTGGTTTTGATTTATCGAGTGTGTGAAACGCAATTAGATATTTGTATTGGATCTGAAAGGCGCTGTTATTATCATAATTGATTGCCTAATTGGGGATTTGAAAAGCGAATCGCTAGTCCTTGCAGAAGAGGGTCGAAGAGCAGACGTAAGTTCTTTTTATTCAATAGTACAGTGGTTTCACCATGCGTTTTCATTATTGCAGCCTTTCTTACTTTCTTGCTTCTTACTTCTTCATCCTCCGGTTGTTACTTCGCTAAATCCACGTGCATAAGGGCTATTTGGTAGGAAAAATACTCCGGAAGCTAATTGACAGCTAGGATAGCAGCTGAAGGCCCATTTGGACCAGTAGGACTCCAGAGGACCAGCTTACCTTACGGTCAGACACTTTTATTTTTTTACGTTATCTATAACTTGGACATTCTTGCCGTTCCGAAAGCACGTAGAAGCGGTTTTCCGTGGATCGTCGTTCGTCGTTTCCCTGAAATAAAGAAGAGTTAACGTTTCAACATTTACAATTTACAATTTGATATTAGAATTTACAATTTGATCTCTACATTATGCAATTTGTTATTTTCTCAAAATTTAATCGATACTCACCTGTATAGCGTCGGTTTATAGTAGTTTTTGTTTCCTTTCTGTTAGATTATTCTAAAAATAACTTACCTTGATAAAGATAGGAATTTCGTTGACTGTTCAAACTAGAATAGCTTGTTATTTTTGTAAAATAGCGGTTTGCGAGTCGCAGCGGCGTTTTGCCTATAGCTACGGGGATAATGTGAATTTATTGTGTATTCGGGAAGGTATTGGCCAATACTCCACCCCCGGGTGTCGATAATTAAGTAATACGTTCACTACTCACGAAATACAGTGATACGGTTTGACCGTTCTTCCCTCGCGCCACGACGCTCGCTTGCTAGACCGTTGCAGGGTCTTAGGGTAGTTATTACATTAATTTGAATTATAATCATTAACTTGTTACATTAACTTTATATTTTTAATGCATGTTAAATTTTTGTAAATAAACACGGGCATAAAATTATTTCGCAATTTTATTTGGCTCTTTGTTTCGCTGTTGGCTTTTTTTTTCAAATTGCGTGGCGCCCATTATTTCTTTTTTTCATCTGTGAACCCAGCCCGTCTCCACTGAGTAAGCTGAGGCCAGCGAAACCCTCTTGAATATCGCCGTGGTTTATTAGATTTATTGTGAAGGTAAGATCTGTGGTTATAATATTTGTTGTTTGGTGGCTAATAAAGCCTTTGTGGTATCGTCACGTAATAAAAAAATGGCGCCCAACGTGGGGCAGCTTTGAACATTTTTCCATTTTTTTGAGGTGTTTGTATAATATTTCGGGGCATTAGTTCTTATTGCTAGGAACGCGATCACGATTTCTTGTTCGGCCGAGAGGCATAAAGATTATTTCGCGCTGAGTTTATTTAACATTTAGGAATATGGATAAATCATATTATAGATTGTCTGTTGATCGGTTATCTAAGGATGAATTGGAATATGAATTATCGATTAGGGGTGTTGTAGGTAGCGGGACGGTAGAGGAGATGCGCAAGGATTTGCGTCAAATTATGAAGTTAGAAAAAGAAGGTAAACCGTTGCAGTATCCTCCGTATTCGCGTGATGTACGAATAGAATTTGCTATCGTGCAAAAGAAACTAGACGAGGCTAAAATATTAATTCAAGATTTTGCCGGTGATAAGCAGTCTTCAGAATTTATTAAAATACAAACCAAATTGCATCATCTGCTGAATCGCGTAAATAGAATAGAATCTGGGGACGCGAAAGTTCTTCAAGAGCGTGGAAATTCAATAGTACTGATTTTACGTGCATTGTCGTCATTAAATAAGAAAGCTGAACCAGAAAATGATAGCGACGAATCATCTGCGGAAGAACAAATAGGCGTTAGCGTTATTGATGCGAATTCAGATAGAGGTAATGTTGTTAATATTGCTCATTCAACACCTTTACATAGAATTAATAATTTATCGCGCGTAGGGGTGGACCATGGTGTTAAGTCAGTTCCGGTTTTGAAATGGGGTATTCATTTTAGTGGGGAGAGTCGAGATCTTTCGGTAAATGCATTCCTGGAACGCGTGGAAGAGCTGCGGGTCGCTCGCAACGTATCGGAAGCCCAGCTGTTCCTATCAGCATTAGATTTGTTTACGGGAAAGGCTTTGAATTGGTATCGGTCAATTAAGAGATCGGTTGATAGTTGGTCCGCGTTAAAAGTTAAATTACGGGAACAATTTTTGCCGTATGATTATGAGGACAGGCTTTGGGAAGAGATCCGGTCGTCGAACACAAGGTCCAGATGAATCTCTAGGTATTTATGTCGCGGTAATGGATAATATGTTTCGAGATTAACAATACCCCCTAATAGAGAAGAGCGTTTGCGAGTTGTTTTGAAAAATCTGGCACCATTCTACCAGGGAGCGTTTAAGTCTTGTTGATGTAACGTCAGAAGAGAAGTTGTTGGAACTTGGGTCGACAAATAGAAAAAAGTAAACGGTTTGTTGAAGCTTATAAACCACCGCATAGGTCTAAAGCAGATGTAGAACCTGATCTAGCGTACGTAGAAGTCGCGTCGGCAAGTACGTCTTTAAGTTATGAAGCACATGAGAGTCTTAGTAGGCGTGAACGCGTTGATGTTAATACGGCAAGTACTTCCAATACTAAATTGAATAAACTGTTGGAATTGTGGTAGGAACGGGCATAGAGCTCAAGATTGTCGTGCACCATTTCGGAAACATTGTTATAAATGTGGAAATCCTGGATTTACTAAAAAACGATTGTCCAAAATGTAGTTCGGGAAACGGAGAAACTCGTCCTTGTTGAGTCGTGAGGATAAAGAGTTAGTTTTTAGGAAAACCGGCTCATTCAGTGGATCATAAAAACAAAATTATTTTAGACTACTTATTAAGTTCGGTGAACTCGGATGCAAGGGGATATTTGGAAGTTGACATTTTGGGGCACAAAATTTTTGGGACTTCTCGATTCTGGAGCAAACAGCACAATTATTAGTGGCAATTGCTTTAGCATTTTAGAACGGTTAGGAATTCATTCGACTAAATCCTCTCAGCCTATTTGCCTTTTGGCTAACGGTTCTTAAAGCCGAAATTTTGGGTACAGTTTCACTGCCGATTAAGTTGCAAGATAAAGTAGGAGTGATTGATGCGTACATTATGCCAACTTTACAACCATCAATATTATTAGGGATAGATTTCTGGCGCATAATGGGGTATTCTTCCAAATTTTAAAACTATGGAGTGGCATTTTGGCTGATTCACCAAAGGTAGAACTGTTTTCTGTGTCTGATCAGGGAGAATTACATTCGGATCAACTTAAAAGTTTAAATGAAGTAGTCAGTAAGTACTTAGGTAGCGATAATGGAAAGCTAGGTTGCACAAAACTAGTTCAGCACGTGATTCGCACAACGTCAGCGCCAATCAAACAGCGTAGTTATCGTATGAATCCAATAATGCAAAAGTATATTGAACGCGGAACTTAAAAATATGTTGGAGGCGGGAATAATAGAACCGTCTAAACTCTCCTTGGCCCTCTCCAGTACTTCTTGTTCCGAAGAAGGATGGCTCGTTTAGATTTTGTGTAGATTTCCGTAAATTAAATCAAGTAAGTCTGAGAGACTCTTACCCCTTACCGTATATGTCTGCTATTCTAGAGAGCTTGAGGGATTGCACGTTTTTTATCGTCCATTTGATATTAAATCTGCTTACTGGCAAATGAGTTGGAAGAAAATAGTAAACAGTACACAGCTTTTAGTATTCCTGGGCGCGGACTGTTCCATTTTAAAAGAATGCCCTATGGGTTGCATAACGGACCAGCTACTTGGCAAAGATTTGTTGACAAGGTTTTAGGACCTGAGTTAGAGCCCTATTGTTTTGTATATTTAGATGACGTCATTATTGCCACGCCAGATTTCGATACGCATTTAAAAACTTTGCGTGAGGTTCTAGAGCGCCTAACAAATGCGGGTCTAACTCTTAATAAAGAAAAATGCCAACTTTGTCTTCCAGAACTTCGTTATTTAGGATACATTGTAAATAGGCAGGACTGAGTGTTGATCCTGAAAAGTAAATGCAATTTTGCGGATTAAAGCTCCCGCTACAGTTAAACAAGTGCGTAGCTTACTAGGTCTTATCGGTTGGTATCGGAGGTTTATACCTAATTTTGCGGAATTGGTAGCACCTTTGTCCAGTTTACTTAAGAAGAATCGTCGATTTGAATGGACTGAGGAGTGCTCCAAATCATTTGAGGCTGTTCGTAACTTGTTAGTTAGTGCACCAATCTTGTCATGTCCTAATTTTGGACAAACCATTTATGGTTCAGACCGATGCATCAGCTTATGGCTTAGGGCGGTTTTGTCTCAAAAATGTGAAGATGGAGATCGTGTTATATCGTATTTGTCGAGAGCTCTAACGCGTCAAGAGCAGAATTATTCAACAACCGAGCGTGAATGCTTAGCGGTAATATGGCGGTTGAAAAACTAAGACCTTATTTGGAAGGGCAAAAATTTACCGTGGTAACCGATCACCACTCTTTAGTGTGGCTACAAAATCTTCAAGGACCCGGTAGGCCGACTTGCGCGTTGGGGCACTTCGGCTCCAAAGTTACGATTATGAAATCATTCACCGCAAAGGCAAAGAACATATTGTTCCTGATTTTCTGTCGCGTACTATTCCGGAAGTAAATGAGGCGGTAGTGCAGCAAGAAAATAACAATTCTGTTTGTTAACGATCCTTGGTATACAAAAATGTTGTCTTTGGTCGAAAAGTATCCATTGCGTTATCCGGCTTTTAGAATTTGCAATGGTCGGTTGTTTAAACATATTCGAGATAGCCATACGAATTTTGACGCTAAAGAAAATATATGGAAAGAAGTATTGCCTAAAGATAAACGTCTGCAACAAATGCGCCAAGCTCACGATAATCCAACATCGGGTCATTGCGGTGTTTTCAAAACTTTTCGTCGACTTAGTGAATTTTATTTTTGGCCGAAGATGAAAAGCGATGTAGTTAATTATGTGAAGCGTTGTCAAGTATGTGCGCGTTACAAACCTCAACAAAATAAACCCGGTGGTGAAATGTCCACTCGTCCTTTCGCGAAATCTCCTTGGCACGTGGTGTGTATGGATATTGTGGGACCCTTACCTCGTTCACACGGTTATGCATATATTTTGGTTATATCGTGTTGTTTCTCAAAATTTCCCTTGATTTTTCCTATGCGCGAAGCAACCGGTAAAATTATAGCCCGATTGGTTGAAGAAAACTTATTTTTATTGTTCGGTGTTCCAGCGGCTATTATCACGGATAATGGATCTCAATTTCGGGGCGGAGAATTTCGAAAACTTTGCGAAGGATACAACGTAGAGCTTTGGTTTACTGCATTATATCACCCGCAGGCAAATCCTGCTGAGCGTACGAATAGAGTACTGAAAAACTATGTTAGCGTCTTATGTTAAAGACAACCACTTGCATAAAGTGGCGTGCGCGATGCGTACTGCTGTGCACGAGGTCACTAACTGCACACCCTATTTTATAAATTTTGGACGCGAACACATAATTTCGGGTAAACTTCATGAGCAGATTAGTGAAAATAAAACACATTGTGTAGATGATTTTATTGGGCATCGTTCGAAAGCATTTCAGACTCTGTATCAAGAAATACGCGAACGTATAAGAAAAGCGCATTTGCGTAGCAAACAGCGTTATGATCTTCGTCGGAGACCTACGAATTTTCAGGTAAATGATTTGGTTTATGTTAAGAATCACGTTCTATCGGACGCAAGTCGAAATATCAGCGCCAAACTGTCACCAAAATACCAAGGGCCATTCAAAATTAAGCGAAAGGTGTCCTATTTGACTTATGAATTAGATGATAACGGAAAGGTAAAGGGTATTTATCATGTTCAAGATTTAAAGCCTGCAACATGTGAAAATTTGGTAGAATGAAATTTTCATCGGAATAGGGGGGAGTTATTACGGCGTTCTTTACATTTAACATAGTTTAGCTTAAAACCTAAATGAATCCGGTAGGTGCTGCCATCAGTATATCTTATCGAAACTCGGTCTGCGCGTTTTTGCCAAAAACGGTTTTGCCCACAAAAATACTATCACTATCACTTTGAACCTGCAAGATTCACCTAGTAAATTTCGCTAAACAGCTGCCTTTAAAATTGGTTTTGATTTATCGAGTGTGTGAAACGCAATTAGATATTTGTATTGGATCTGAAAGCGCTGTTATTATCATAATTGATTGCCTAATTGGGGATTTGAAAAGCGAATCGCTAGTCCTTGCAGAAGAGGATCGAAGAGCAGACGTAAGTTCTTTTTATTCAATAGGACAGTGGTTTCACCATGCGTTTTCATTATTGCAGCCTTTCTTACTTTCTTGCTTCTTACTTCTTCATCCTCCGGTTGTTACTTCGCTAAATCCACGTGCATAAGGGCTATTTGGTAGGAAAAATACTCCGGGAAGCTAATTGACAGCTAGGATAGCAGCTGAAGGCCCATTTGGACCAGTAGGACTCCCAGAGGACCAGCTTACCTTACGGTCAGACACTTTTATTTTTTACGTTACCTATAACTTGGACATTCTTGCCGTTCCGAAAGCACGTAGAAGCGGTTTTCCGTGGATCGTCGTTCGTCGTTTCCCTGAAATAAAGAAGAGTTAACGTTTCAACATTTACAATTTACAATTTGATATTAGAATTTACAATTTGATCTCTACATTATGCAATTTGTTATTTTCTCAAAATTTAATCGATACTCACCTGTATAGCGTCGGTTTATAGTAGTTTTTGTTTCCTTTCTGTTAGATTATTCTAAAAATAACTTACCTTGATAAAGATAGGAATTTCGTTGACTGATCAAACTAGAATAGCTTGTTATTTTTGTAAAATAGCGGTTTGCGAGTCGCAGCGGCGTTTTGCCTATAGCTACGGGGATAATGTGAATTTATTGTGTATTCGGGAAGGTATTGGCCAATACTCCACCCCCGGGTGTCGATAATTAAGTAATACGTTCACTACTCACGAAATACAGTGATACGGTTTGACCGTTCTTCCCTCGCGCCACGACGCTCGCTTGCTAGACCGTTGCAGGGTCTTAGGGTAGTTATTACACTAATTTGAATTATAATCATTAACTTTGTTTCATTAACTTTATATTTTTATTGCATGTTAATTTTTTTTGTAAATAAACACGGGCATAAAAAATATTTCGCAATTTTATTTGGCTCTTTGTTTCGCTGTTGGCTTTTTTTTTTAAATTGCGTGGCGCCCATTATTTCTTTTTTTCATCTGTGAACCCAGCCCGTCTCCACTGAGTAAGCTGAGGCCAGCGAAACCCTCTTGAATATCGCCGTGGTTTATTAGATTTATTGTGAAGGTAAGATCTGTGGTTATAATATTTGTTGTTTGGTGGCTAATAAAGCCTTTGTGGTATCGTCACGTAATACAATATTTGATTTGTTTAATGTTACGCTTTATTAGAGAATATCATAATATACAATTAAACGAGCATTCTAAAAATGCAATAATATCGTTAATAGGTACCCACCTATAATTAAAAAACCGCTGCAAATTGAATCAATACTTCCACATCCAATTGTAAAAATGACAGTTACGTTTTTATTTCTTATACTATACGATTAGTACCTAATCAGGTTTTGAGCATTTTTTCTCTCTACACATTTAAATTCTAAGACAAACAGTCCTCGTGATATTAGCAAAATATATAAATTTTAAAATCGGTTTTTTCCAAATAACTTGAAAATTATCAACTTAACAAAAAAACTACAAGAGTGATTTCTGATCAGAAATTTGATTTTCTATATAATACCAAAACTTAAAAAAAAATCGTACGAGCAGGGTCCAAAATAGGTTTTTTGGAAATATTTCGAAAATGTCAAAATTTTGAATAAATTTTCTAAAACACTTTGGAGAGAAATTTTATTTCCTATCTGGCGGCATTTTCATTTTTTGAATATATTAAATATATTCGGAGATATATAGGAAAAACCCTTTTCTTTAAGTGACGCTTTTTTGCTAATACATTCTAAACAGTTTGCTGCACCGAAAATTTATAAGAACTAATAATTTTCGCAGTTATACTACTAATCACATACTAAAACGAAAAAAAAATTTTGCAAAAAGGATAGTTACTTCCCAATTTCGCCCCCTTAACGATATCCTACTTACCCCATAAACAATAGGTCGCTTTTGGGTAGTTGATATTTATACGTTTGCTAAATTCCAAGTTCATATATTAAGTCTTTCGAAAGTTATCGTGTCCATAATAAACAATACCACAGACAAGAAATTTTTTGCTCAAATTTTGTTTTTTTTTTGCGTTTTCAACCAATTTAAAGCGAATGAGCAAATGAAAAATTTTGAAAATTTTTTTCGCGATACAATACTTCCCATCCGTTGGATGTGGAAGTAGGTAAGTCAAAATACTTGAATTTATTTACATTTCCTTCAAACACTATTTTATTTACAAATACGTAATACTATGTATTTACATTCTATGTTGTGTTGTTAAATTTACAATTAAAACCACGCTTAACGCTTACTGGATGTTCACAGCGGACCGAGAAAAGAGCGTGGCCACMAGTAGTTTTGTTTAATAAGGCAAATGATGTTTTTGAACTAGAAAGTTTGAAAATATTAATACTTATAGTACAGTCCACTACTTGAATTTTATATTTTAGTTTCATTTTTATATAAACAGTTCGATAAGAGAGAATAGCGGTGTATTTATTTAATGATCATTAACATCAAAAGTTAAATATATGACTTGCCGTGCAAAGTAAGGGATGAAAGCTTTTACAGTTTATCTGAATCAACATTGGTCACGATATACCTAGCATACAGCCAAAATAATTCGAAGTCAGGGCCAGCAATATACATGCGATTTGTACGATTAATTTCGCAAAAGCGCGTTCGTATTTTATATATAATTTTTTTTCGTCGTAGGCAATTTAAATTTCGAAGAAAATTTGTAACGTTAAAAGTTTTGTTTGAGGTAATATCTTTATTCTACGGACCTTTCAAGCAAGGTCCCTTATTAATCTCCATTGCCCTGGGCCTCTGCGTGACAGGACACGCCTGTGTATAAGACAAAGGCCACATCGCTGACATAGTGACATACCTACTACATATTTCTGCTTTGTCCATAAATACAGTTATTTAAGTAATTAGTTTACCACTCAAGATTATTTAAAATATTGCACAATGTATTACCTACATTTGCCATAAAAATGAGTAGCCAAGACCGTTTTTTATATTTACATGTTATTCGCGTAAAAACAAGAATAAGGCGTAAACATGGCAACGTCGATTTTTAGCTCTTAAAATTAATCAGCGACACCCCACAGGTGCAGGACAAACTAATGGTTCGATGGTGTCGACGCCTAGTGGCCGCATACCAGTTGGGCGCGTCCAAGTTTAACATTGCGTTGATCAGTCTAATGTTCAGGTCTCTACGATACTTTATAAAATCGTCTTTGGAAATGTCCCAGCTCTAGTGACTGACGTTGGCATTAAGTAATGGGGTTTCTATGACAGCGCGCTAGAAGCTGCATCGTTTTGACATGTGCCCCCTGACAGTCGCTCCGAAAGTCACGTTTTCTAAAAAGCCTAATTTCAAAATTTCACATTCACATTTCAAATTGACAATGAAATGTCAACTTGACATTTCTATTTTGATATTTTACATTGCAAAAGCGGATTGACTCCTGCCAGTTTCTTCATTTGATGACGTAACTGCTCTATTTGGCTAGACAAATTATAATTATACATTTCATGTACTTGTTTTTTCTTTGCATGATTTAAGCTATTGATACATAGTCCAAATAACATTAAGTAACTGTTTTTATCAACAGTGTATGAGTTTACATAAAATTTAATTTGTCATTCTCATGCATTTATTTTATATTTCAGTCACATTTGTTCACTAGTCATTCTTTATGAATACTATTACTAAAGGGCATTCCTGTGTAAACGAAGTTATTAAAAGAAATCTGCATGAATCTTTTAAAACTGTAGATGTTTACAAGCTAGTTTTTTAACACTCATTCCTACTTGTAACTGACAAGTGTGAGCATAAGATCTAAATAATTACCATGATTTTCCTTGATCTCAAATACATCTAAAATAAGCATCAAATAATATCGAATGTCTATGGAAATTTTATATTAGGAAATAATATTATAATTACAAATAAATGGCCATAGAACTCAAAATTAATTAGACTATATTTACGATGGCGAATGCTTTCAGCGGTCATAATATTAGAAAATGTTTTCGGAAGAATCACTGTCACTATAAAACACTGACAAAAAATTATTAATCTAACGTTTCAATTCCGCCTGTAATCTTTGTCAAACTAGAGATCCTCAAAATATTGTCTCACATGAGTTCAAACAAAATTTTGAATTGAAATTAAATTGTACTGATTTAAACAGTAGGTACTATAATCTAATTTATCCAGTATAATTACTGGACTAAATATTTCATGAAGTGAGTTTTGTAAATGGTTTGTTTAGAATTTTGATATCCAGCTAGTCTTTTATTGTTTTTATAATTTTAGGTCATTATGTAACACTGTTTTTAGAAAATTTTAAAATTTGATCCTGTGTAATATTATATGTTTTTTTTTATAGGTGTCACCGTGCCGACCCTGCATGTTGCCATGGTTTTCAGTGCCTGCTGTTGGTACCGTGATCCTCACCACCTCCCTTGGATTGAGTACTTACACACAGGAGCTAACAAAATCTGGTATGGTATACCTGATTCAATGAGCGATCTTTTTCATGCCACTCTAAAAAAACTAGTCCCAAATTACTGCCGAAATAAATCACTGTGGCTTCCATCAGACACTGCCATGATACCTCCAAGCATCTTAGTTGAGAGTGGTGTTTCTTTATGTACAACAGTGCAAGAACCTGGTCAATATGTGGTTGTGTTCCCGAAAGCCTTTACTTCCAGTATTAGCACGGGATATGTAGTTTCTGAGAGTGTTTACTTTGCTCCACCTTATTGGCTTCAAACTGGTCAAATCGCATTTGACGAAATGAGAAACAGTTGTGAACCGTCAATGTTTTCATATGAGAGATTGATTTTAAGCATAGTTGGTGATGCTAGATCTAACGTTGAAATTTTGAAACTGATTATTCCTACTGTACAAGAGTTATGTCATAGAGAAAAAACAAACAGGAGAAATTTAAGGGATTTGGGGGTGAAGGAATTTGAAAAGTTGCCCCTCCCAGATGCACCTGGTGTTAGGAAGAAAAAGAGATTGAAGGGTGATGATAATGATTATGAATGTGAAGAGTGTCGGAAAAACTTGTTTTTATCTATGGTATGTAATTGATCATGCAACCTAACAGCAAATTATAGTCATGTTAACAATACTCTCTCTGAGCTAATTGATCTTGTAGGTGAATGAAACGCAGGAAGACCTAATCTATTGCTTGGACCATGGTATAGAGCACATCAAAAATGGGTTGCTGAAGAGTACCAACTGCAAATTGCTCTTCACTTATGATGATGAGGAGCTTGGTGGACTAGTCGATAAGTTAAAAACAATAATAGAAGGTAAACAACAGAAGAAGGTACCCAGCAAATTTAGTGGTATGCCAACTATGTTAAAGTAAATAATTTTTTTTGAGTGTTAGAGTAGTTTTGACATTAAATGCTTTTTTTATTTGTGTCTGAAAAATGCTTGCCTCTTACATATTAAATAATATTTTTATACTGATGTTTTTTTATTGCGCAATGTAGAAGTTTTAGGATCAACCCTATATTAGAAATGTCAATAGTCCAAACTCATACTTGGCCTGATTAGTAAATATGACATACTCATCCATTGTTTCCTAGTAATTCAAACCACAATGTGAATGATGGAAAACTGTACAGCCCTATGATGTGCTGTTATTCCAGTCAAGGCTACCACCTTTTAGTTGGTGTTTTTTTAATCATAACTGATGATAATGATTTTTAAAAAATTCAGTAGTATGGTGATGTCACGATGTGCAAATTCCCTACGAGGCTAAACAATTCCTTTCTTAGTGCCGACTTTGTAATAAGATTATGAAATTGCGATTTAGCAGTAATGCAATAAAATAGTATTCTGTGTGCCAGTTGGTTCAGATTATGAATATAGAGACTGTACTAGGGGTTTTAAACCGGGACCTTGAGATTCATAAATACTGAAAACCAGCTAGAAACGGATGATTCATAATTAGGGAGTAAATCCTGACCTTTGTTTCAATTCCAGGATTTTGGGATTAATAAGGGACACCGATCCCAAAACTAGTCCCAGGATTGGCACAAATTGTGTAGCATCAATATAAGTAATAGAGAAAAAGTTCTATTACACAGAAATTACAACTTTTATTTTAAATCTGTCTTAATTTTACTTGCCGACTTAAAACTTATAATTAGGAACTTACTAATTAATCCTCGAACTAGCCCATTGTGCATGTGAAGATTAGAATAATCAACTTGAAAATAAAATAAAATATTAATACACTTATCTGTTATTTAAGCAAAAGAATATTCAAATTGCATTGCAGTTAACTAATTTAGCATGCTAATAATGGTTCATTCATTTGGTTTTAAAAATAAAAATAATCAACTCGAATATAAACTTAGATAAACGGAATTTTATTTGATTTAGGAGAATAAGATCTTAGTTTGTTTCCACTACTCATATAATCAACTTAATAATAAATTATCAATTCACTTATTTGGTACTAAACATAAACAACTTACATTGCAACTAACAATTTATTTATAATGGCATGTTCATTTGATATCTAAGTATAAAAATAATCAACTTGGAGGCATTTTATGGTTGTATTTTTTGTGTCGTATTGGCATTTTTGACGGGTGCCGAAAAGCACAATAAGCACTATCATACTAAAGAGGAAATGAGGACTTCTCGTGAACGATTTTTTTTTTAATATCTGGATCTTTCCTATTACATGCCAATCGTTGCCTGGACAATGTGTGAACGAATAAGATTACAGAATGCTAAGCTCGGATAGAGACGAATACCATACCACAGTTAGTGATATATCGCTCACCACTACTCGCAGTTGCCTTATCAAAACCTTTATGTCCAAGAATAGGTAAAGAAAAAAAGAATTCTATTCTAACTTTGAAGTATTTGTCACGTACCCACTTCCGTAAATAATTTTATCCACTGTTTCTAAAATGTAAATTATTCTTTAAATATCGTTATTTTTTTAAATACATTTATATACATAATTGGCGAGACTTTTATAAATTGGGGTGTAGCACTGAGAATGGTCTTTCTGAGACTCAAAGCGCTCTGTCAGATACATTTTTCTGATTAAATCCGTGGAATTGAACTTTGTGTTTGCTTTACCTACTCTTGAATATAGACATATTCCATTTAGAGAGAACGTGAATCAGTTCATACGTCTACAAGAACCTTTATTATTCATATTGTGTCGATCCCGAAAATCCTAGATTCGAGAGTTTTAAATCCTGGGATTTCCATACCAAGAATAAAACCTTGGGAGATTCGGGATTCCAGGATTATATTCTCTATTCATAAAATTGGTATTGGATTCATGAAAACAGGAATTGTAGAAACCTCTTTATATGATTTTAAAAAAAATATGGATCTGGTGTAAAATCATGTTTAGAGTATAATAAATCAATAAATATTCCAAAATCCCTCACCAAACAGTAGCATGAAGGTCATTATAATAACACAAGATTTCGGAAGATACTAAGCTCTTTACCCTTTTATGGTCTTTCTACAGCATTAGTAAAGTTATAAAAATAAGCTTTTATATCTTCTTGTGCATGTCCGCTGTTCAATTCAGATCACTTCTAAAACTTTGCCCCATGAAATTTTCTCTAAATATAAAAAATACTAAAGTACTGTATTCTCTAACTCGTGAATGCAACCGAATGTATTTTAATGTGCAGCAAACACTAATAAATGTGGTAGACCTTTACATGCAACTAATTTTTGTGTATATTTTGAGCTGGTCTGAAAACATGAATTATTGTAATGTTCAAGAATTAACTACAGAAAGTTTACTTGATACTCTTACTATGTATGCCTAATTTCTTTTGTTTACAAAATAGGTACATGATTTAAAAACACTGGTCGCTTAAAAGTGTGGTACCAAGTGGCGGCTTGTGTTTTTGTTAGATGGTGGAGCACCAACAGTTATGACCTTGACTAAAATAAGACAGACACGTCGTATTGGCAATAAAATGAGACTTATCTAACAACAATCGGAAACAGTATAAATACCAAGTAGGTATCACCCATGGACAAATCTTATGAAATTTTAGAAAAATTCCCACATGAATTTTTTCCGTTCGTCTCACAATTTTTTTTTCAACTTTTACTAACATTTAGGAAATTTTTATCAAGTTACCACAACAGGCAAAAGTCACTTCTTGAACTCTACGTACATTCCCATTGTATAGCTACCGTATGCCAACCTGTCTTAAACACGCCAGTGTTTTAACCGTATGTACGCACCTCCGAGCTGAGACGATATATGTGGTTTTGCATGCCGGACTTTGATTCATCGGCTAATCATGCTCCATGCAATGCGCACTGTGTTGGTAATTTAGCTTGTGACTGGGCCATTACTGTATATCGGCACAGGATACTGATCATATTCAATGAATGTGTTAAAAAATATAAATTTCCTATTTCAAAGGCAAAAACAAGCATTAGATCGTTTTTACTGGTGACGCAATTGCTCAATAAAAGGAACCGCCACTGAAGGTATCTCTTTACAAATTGGTAAGTCTATTCAGAAGCTTTTAATCCATTTTACCTTTTCTGCATGTGTACATTTATGAATATGTCATATTAAAAATAGTCAAAACTATTTACAACTTAGTTTATTTTCAAAGCACATTTCACACAATGGACTACTTATTCTAGCATTTTACAGGATTACCAATTTTGTGTTTTTTAACTAAATAAAATGAACTGGCTATTGAATGAATTGGTACAAATAAAAAGAACTACTAATAATGTGATTGGTTTGGTTGTATCAGATAAGGTATATAACCAGCCTCAATGCAGTGAAAAATTATATGAAAACATTAAAGAAACAGTATTATTTCTTTGATTTTCGTCACATAGGTTTACACCTTGCTTACAGTAGGTATAAATATCTAAAAAGCCAAGGCACATTATATAAAAGTATAGGACATTGTCTATTATTACTACACTATACTGAATCTTAAAGTCTGATATCAACAACTAAATTTTTGATTTTGTGATTAATGATGTGCTTTAAAAAAGAAAAAATCTGTATTAAAAACAAGAATTCCGAAAACAACTCAGGATTGCTGCTTGCTTATTGGATAAAGAGCAGTTGCATGTGCCCATGCTTTTCCAAATTATATAATATGCTACTGAATTAAAACTAAATTACATGTACTGGTAATGTACAACAAAGGTTTATTATATATAAATATTTAAGTCGGTTTCATTCAGTTATGCTATATCACGAGCCTTTATTTGTAGTACACATGACTAGCTGATACTGATATTATCCCTCACTTACATAAAACTGAAGTAAAACACGACAACAACAAATAGTTTATCAAAGTTTGATATTAACAAATCGGCATTATGTATGCCTATTAATATTACAATACCTCATATAGATAGAAGTGTGTCAAACATACTGATAAATGGTGACATTATTATCACATATAACTTTCTAATTACATATTTACAAGACAAATTGTGGCATAAAATTTGATTGCAAGAAAAACCATTCTTTATGCTCTTCTTAATCATGTTAAGATGTTCAGTTGTTGATTTTTTGTTTCTAAACGGTAGACATGTGTTTCTATATATACATATCAATTATTTACTTGTCCATGTCTGACAAAATTTATGAACCAACATGTAAAAACGTTAAGAAAAGCAAATTATCGTACCTTCTGGTTATACAATATATAATATTTAATAGACTAATCTGTGCTCCCTTATCATCATACTGAGCATTCTATAAGCAGTTCAGCTCAGCGTGGCTTTGCACAATTATTATAATATAACAAAATGCAATTACAATAATAAAAATATCACATAAACGGAAAAACTGCAATAGTATGATAATACGAAGCAGAAAGGTGTAATGTGGTGGACACAAAAGTTGACCGGGTAGAGCTTCCGACACTGATCACTGAAACCACATGTATTAATAAACCCGACGGCTCCGTATAAATCCAACGCACGCCACTGAATGGCAGGCACCGCTTAAGCAGTGGCAAACTCCACCCGGTTAACTTTGGTGTCTAGCACAATAATAAACTATATATTTTTAGAGTTTTACAAGGTTACTAAAAAAAAGTTCTTAAAGTGGTTTGGACATATCAATAGAGTTGAATAGTGAGAACTGCTTCAGTTTATGTAATGAAGAGAATATTTTAGTTCCTTTGCTTTATTCACAAACTTAATTGTCTGCTGATGTCATCATGTATACCGCTGTTCATAAAATCCTACAGTTATGTTATCAATTAGTGTCTTCATTGTTGCCCAGTGTATTAGCTGGGCAAAAATTAAGTTATACAAAGTTTAGCATTAAAAAAATTGATCCTGATAAATCGACCCGGCATAATACCTGTAATACTGTATAATTACTTGTAATGTGCGCGCCAGGAAAGAATGCAGACGTGGTAGGGACAACAATTGTAGCGAGAGAGTTAAATCATTGGTGTGCCCGTCATTATTCATGACTGCAATTTCAGGCTAGCGTGGCAAATAAATTTATTAACTCGGTCTGCCAACGTGTTACATTCTTAAGGTGACTACTTTCCTGGCACSCACTATATGCAGTTCAGTTGTGCCATGTTGCACATACACCAAAATCTTTCAAATCCATGCGCCACTGATCTCTAAATAACTTGATGTCGCTTACTTACCAAAATGCATGTAAATTATTTGTGATAGATTTACGCCACTTTAGCGCCTAGCCGCTGATCCTTGTACTAAAATTTTGACAAAGGTTCACTTCTGCGGTAAATATAACGTTAATGATTGACAGTTAAAATCGTGAACTCATCATCTGTCTGCAGATTTCCAAAAGATGATCGTTGTAGTGTTTGAGTAAGAAACATGTACCGTACAAACTGGATGTTACRTTTACTCATAACCATATTATATAGTTAAGGATCTAACCTAAAATTTGAACGCGCCGTTAAATTGATAGTATGAGTACCAGCGGCATGGTGGCTACTTATCACAGTTTTGAATGACTTATGCGACATCCAGTTATTTAGAGATCAGTGCCATGCGCTCAGAGTGAAAAAAAAGTGTCGATTGTAAGTGCCAATTTTAAACTTAAATTTGACAACATTGAACAATGACACCAACTTAAATAGCTTCTGTCATTCTCTCTGCGCTGCGCTCATGAGTATGTTATGATGGTAATGAAAATACATTATTGATGACGTAACTTTAAAGTTCATGAACATTAGTATACATGGATGTATTTAATTTTCCATTATATATGCATTTTTAATTCCTTACTTTTTGCAAAATTATTTCAAAGAACATGAAAATGTCGGTATACCGATTTTTATACACATTAACCAATCTTCAAAATAAGGGGTTGAACATGTGAAACATGTTAAATCTAATTTTTTCATATCTTACAGCAAACAAAACAACTATTTTAAGCTAAGGTTTGGTCTAATATAATCAACAAATAAGAAGTCCTATTTTTTAAAAAGACACCTGATTGTGCTGGTCACTATTAACCCTGGGTTGAATATGACACATTAAATAAATTTTCACTTGCATAATTAAGTAAAGCAGGTTCACGAGTTTTGCCAATAATGGTGTTGAAGCATTCAGACATAACAATTGTAAGAGAATGAATATATAAATGTATACCACAGCCTATCACAATACAAACTATAAAGAGCCCATTATCAAACTGTTTCTAAATCACATAGGATCCTATGAATACCTATTATGCCTGTTTAAAATATCAAACAGTACTTGTGTATCACTGCGTTCTCCTTCACTATCACTGCTATAATTCATGTGTGCTATGTGGTCATTGTCTATTAAGTACTCGCCTAATTCGTGGCGCTCACTATCAAAATCGTAGATTTTGTTGCCTGCCTTTTGAGGAAAACTTCGTATTTTGTGGAAAACATGGCAACTAACACCAAGCAAACACATTATGAGTCCAATTACATTTATCAGTGATAGCTGATCACCATTCCACTCTACAGCCAGTATAACCATCATGAGCTCCTGCAAAAGTAACAGAACAGCTGATTATGAAAATCTCAAGACCTTGCTAAAATTAATAATTATTATGAGTAGCTTTTTGCTACAACTAACATAAGAGATTGTTCAGCAATCTTAATTAGCAAAAAATATTTAATTTTAGTAAAGTGATGTGCTTCAACGAATTTGAACCACAGTTTAAAACTCTTCAAGTGAAAACAAATTGCAAACTAAAATAATGGTATTCAATCAATATGTTAGCACTTGCCATAAGCATTATTGGATATATTCATATATTAGCTAGGTTTATTAATTTCCTATTTTATGAACAAATGTAGTAAAACTATCTCCTAGTACAAGCGATACTTTTATCACTTGCAATACAAATGTGTGAATATATGAATTATATTAAATAAAAAAGTGGATGAATATTTTAAACAGGTTTACATGGATATGTGTATAAGATGAGATACCTACAATTAAAATAACTACTGTAGTCTGAAAATCTGACAGAAGCACTGCAAGTCTTTGTTGCGACACTACTTGAGATATATATGTAAATAAAATTAATAATTCCCTTAAGAATATAAAAAAAGTTGATGATGAATTTAAAACACTTTCCCACAAGTAGATATATAATTATGAGTATGTTGTTTTGTTTACCACCTTAAAAGTTTACCCTACAGTATTTGATTTTAGTACAAATTATCCACTTATAACAAATACTTTACTATTCCAATACCAGAAACTTTGGTAAATTCGCGGTGACATTTCATCAGCCACTCCATGATGCCTGTTGGCTGGCTACATTTCTACATCTGTCAGCTAGAAGCTGCTTATTCACACATTACAGATGGTTAAAAAGAGGAAATAAGTGTACTGTTTATTGCGGCTGTATATTTGTAGAATAAGGTAATGCAGTTCAGTATTCATTGTCATTGTTATGCTAACTTAATTCAGACAATTTTACTGTATGATTAAAAACTTATGATTTAGATCATCTAAGGGATGTCCGGTTAATAGACGTACTTCTTTTTCGGACCTTGCAGCTATAGTTTTATTTTTTTTTGTTTAATTCTTTTGAAACCATTTAGATTTTGTGCTGGCTTTTTCTTTGAGAATATTCCATTTTACACAATGCCCAAAATCGTTGAATTCCACGTGCTTGCGGAACATTTGGTGCGTTTTCATTTTTCAGAACAAAATCAATATTTTCATAATTCTTATATGATGACCCTTCTGAAGGATGAAGCTGACCAAATTTAAATAACAGTCTTAATATATTCACAATGTACAAGCACTATTATTAATTAATTAATTATTAATATTATCAATGTAATATTTAAAATTGAATGGGCCGAAAGACTTCGGTCGATAGCCCTTTGAGTTCACTCAATAAATTATTTTATCTCTCTCTCTCATATATGATGTCACAACACTTCCATAGTGAACCATTGCCAAGTCAGGCCAAAATAACACACTGTGTCTACCAATGCCCTGAATGAAAGGAACTAGCCTGCGTTTGATGCAGGTATACTTGTGACGTGACACTACGATCCTTTATGAAAGAGTCCGAAATCTCACCATTTTTTTTGGTAGCGACCCAGGCAAGATATTTCTTAGAAAATTTTGCAGTATGTTTAACTTTATCATCATATTTTATTTTACTAGAATCAGATGCATGATAAAATTCTCGTTTAGGAATATCCAATGGATCATCTGGTAGGTGTGTCTCATCAACAAGTACAAGAGCTTTACGAAGACCAGATTTATAAATTTTTCAGCACGCTGCTTTTGCTTGTGCTTTTTGGTTTTTTACCTATTTAGGAGCCTTTGGTTTGACAAGTGCTTTAATGCCCAGTTTTTTTACTTTTATATCGGACAAAGTGGATTTTGGTAGATGCAGCCGTTTAGCTACTACACACACCGACATTGAAGGGTTGCTTTCGAATGTTCTTGAAACGGCACATAACATTGTTGCCTTAAATTATGGGCTAGATTCTAGATTACTGTTTAAGCCATCCATCCATCCATTGGAACGCTAGTTCCGTATTCAACTATCCAGACGGCGCTATCAGCGCTGCCGCCGAAAAAAGCCTTATACATCGATGGAGTACCATATTGTAAGAGTAAAGTATTTGCTTATAATGTGATTTAGTTTGATACATATGAGAAATGGTGTACACATCATCCTGGAAATGTAGAACATGAAATCCTCATGTAAAAATATGGTTAAGATGTTTGACTAACTATACTAAATTTGTCTTACCTTCAGAATTCCTGCAATGGACAATGTCAAACTTGAAGTATAGGTAACTACCATTACTTCTGTAATCTCCATGAAAAATGCTATGAATGCACCCACCAAGATTTTATATAATATGTCCCACAACTGACCATATGAAGTAAATCCAAATAGTTTACAGTTCATATATACTGCAGGGCCTAATATGGAAAAAAACAATTAAAAAGGGATTTAGCTATACAACTATTTTTGTAAGTACCTTCTATATAAACAGCAAAGGGTAACAATGACAATATCATCCATGGCTGCATGTAATATATCATATCTATGGGATTTTTCATATCCATTTTAGTGTTTTGCAACAGTAACTGAACACATGTCCATCGAATGCCGCTTGACATAGAGGCCAACAGGAGCAGAATGAATCCAAGCGTATTGAAATCGGTTGCTTTATAAGAAAATAAAATCAGTCCACATGATATCATAAGAACGGTGATACATAAACTGAAGGATTTCTTTTCAAGTTTAAACAATATTGAGAAGAACAATATGAAAATGATTACTGTTGACTTAGTCATGGTGTAAAGCGACACTTTTATAAGTTCTAGCCCCCAATTGGAGAATCCAATGTCAATGCCACTGAAAATTCCCGTGGGTGCCACTGCTATTACATATTCTTTCCATCCAAGTACAATTTTTGCTCTTCTCTGTCTGTACCTTAGAATTGCTCGTCCCACTATCGCCAGTAGATATTTTACTACCATATGAATTAAGACGGTTGACAGAGGAAAGTGGAAACTCTAAAAAAATCAAGATTAGTCCACTTAATTTTAAAATACCACTTTACATTTACACACAAAGTATAAAACTTTAAAATGAAATATTATGCAGAGTGGTTTAATTTGAAAAGGTAACGGTATAGAACGTTAAAATTTCTATGTGGTAACACCTAACTTCTGAATGAGGTATCTAAACACTAGAATGACTTAAGTGAGGCAAACAGGTTTTAAATGCTAAATTTTCAAAGCAGAAAGTTCTTTGAACAAGTACAAGTTTAAATATATTTCTGATGGAAAGTACTGCTTATTAACATTTATAGTTCTGTCTTACCTGTAGTAACCATCTCTGGTAAAAGGTTAGCCCTACCGAAGGAATATAGTAAATGGATATCAATAATATAGTTATAAATGCAGACCACAGACAAGCAGGATTCACATTCTTCTTTTTTAGTGATGTTTCAGAATCAACATGTTCATCTAATCCAACACTGTTAACTTTTTCATATTTTTGCTTCTGTCGCTTGCCCAACATACTGTTGAATTTGTTTTTATCTTATCATTTTTAACACGACGAAAGTTGACTGCCTGGCAAATCCTGATTAACTGTATTATTCCATTTTAATAAATTATGGCAATGATTTTTTTGCAAACACAGTTTCTCTGTTTTTATCTACCAATGTACCGTTAAAGCCATTATATTTAAAACATGTTTTAAATGTAATTACTTAATAATAAATAAAACCGCATGTAAAATAACAGTAACAGCTGTGTTACGATTCCGACTTATAAGACATCTGTCAAATGAGTATGACACCTGCCATATCTACAATATGTCATGTGTCATCTGTCTATTCTAGTGTCTAATATCTTCTGCCACTAACTGGAACTGGGAAATTGAAACTACTAAAAAGATTTTGTAGATAAACTAGTATTTTGAGTTTTGAACAACCTGCAGTATAAAACTTTTGGAATGGTGTACAATTTGGTTATTCCTAGTTCTAAACCATGTAATAATTTTACAGCAGAACCCACTCATTTTAAGATACTAAAGAACAAAGTTATACTGCATTTGCATTTAAATATATCCTAAGAATCATCCGACTTAATATAAAAACTTAAGTTTTATTTGATATTTGTACATTAAAAAAATTATGAAAATCAGTTTGTCCTGTTTCGATTTCTGTGTTGACCTCCTCTGGAACCTCTTTGTCGTTTTTGGTTTTCCTGTTGCTGTTGCTGGAGACCACTCCCTCCAACTCTATTGGGAGCGTTCAATGGTTTTGCTGACCCCACCGTGTTATTATGTATCACACTTTGAGGATTTGGAGGTGGTGCGGCTGGTGGGCCTATCCTTCCAGCACCATTATTTGTACCATTATTCAAAGGTAAATTATTAGGGGGTCCCGCTGCATTGGGCAGTTGAGGTTCACTCATATTCAGCTGTTCGTTGAAAACCATACAAAATTCTCCTATTTTTTGCAAGTCACCACCTTTTGCTGTATAGAGGGTAAGGCAGTTCCTCCATAGGGAAACATATCCTTTGGTTAATCTAACTATGTCTCCAGGTATTAATAACTGTCCTGCTTCGTCCCAAACACTAGCATTTATACACGCACTAGAATCCGCCACTTTGAAAGTTCGAACTTCCCGGTTCTCTTTGGTGACAGTAGGATGGCCGACCTCCAACACAATGAACACAACGTTAATGTTTTTTAATCCAGGTCGCATATCTTTTATCAAGACGTAATTGTTTTCCATAGCGATGTAAAGGGATGCAGCTAGCAAACGACGAACTGAATCATTGCTATTATGTGATCAC
Organism: Rhyzopertha dominica; assembly: GCA_025024175.1. Classification (NCBI taxonomy): domain Eukaryota; kingdom Metazoa; phylum Arthropoda; class Insecta; order Coleoptera; family Bostrichidae; genus Rhyzopertha; species Rhyzopertha dominica. The sequence continues at coordinate 36,298,646 of QCXZ01000003.1, read as the reverse complement.
CAAAATTTGCCTCACGCGGTATGTTGCTTACTATGCGATGTGTGAATTTGCTGCTGTTAATCTGTCTGTGAATGTGAATACCATGTTGAATGTCCTTGACGCTCATGCCATGACAAATGTTGGTTATAGGGATTTTTCTTAAATATTGTTGGTGTACCGCTGCGATTAACAGTGTCGCCAACGTTGTAAGCTTAAATGGGAAAGTTTACATAATGCGGAGAGCGCAGTAAATAATACATCTGTTGCCCTTATTCGAAAATGTTTATGATACTCAAAGGATGATCATGTTACGTATGTAATATTTAAGGTGCAAAAAGGTTGTTACGATAGATGTAAGTATCGTTTTTGTTCGTACTTGCAGTTCAAATTTATAGGTCAAGATAAACTAAAATTAGCATGATTATATCATTATCCAATGATATTGATGAGCCTTTATTTTTAGCTTATGCTGACATGACGAAAACATCCACACCACCACCTTATGGGCCTCCCCCTGCAGCTCCTCCAAGTTATGCGCAAGCAGTAGGGGGTGTCCCGCCAACAAGTCCTTTTATTCCGCATCATTCCTGTAAGTATTATAAAATGATGCAGAGGAATACATCAAACTGATATTTGCATATATAGTACAAAACGGACCTCAAATTGTGACAACAGTGGTACCTGTCGGCCCCCAGCCAACACATATGATATGTCCCCATTGCTATGCTGAAATTGATACAACTACTAAAACGGAACCTGGCATGATTGCATACATTGTTGGAACCATCATTTGCCTCATTGGGTAAGAAGTACCATACTTTTTTAATAATGAAATGAGGTCATGTATCTATTACAAGTACTTATTTATAGCTTAATACTGCCACACAACTGATAAAAGTTGTTTTTTAATCGTTTTTTTTTATTTTTCATATATCATTCTCTGTCAATTCTTTTACACTTTTTTGTAGTTATTTTTATATTGTTTATTAGGAAGGCTTTTATATCTTATATTTTAGGTGTCCATTTGGTTGCTGCCTTATTCCATGCTGCATCGACAAATGTATGGATGTCCATCATAGTTGCCCAAATTGCAAAGCTTATCTGGGGCGTTACAGGAGATAAGCTACTGCATATCACACTAAGAATCTCATTTTACTAATGGTTTTTAACATTGCATAATTTCATGTTTATTTCACTGCCACATTACTCTCCTGTCTTCCCTATAATTTCTGTAAGTTGCTTTTCTACAGCAGTTACATTCCGGCAGCATAAATCGTTACATGTATTTGTAAGTACTCTATTATATAGATACAATAATTACCTACATGACATAATACTCTTGTTGATAGAGCTAACTGGCAACTGGAATATAAATACTCATTAAATATATGACATTAATCAGAATAATGTCTTTGTTGTGACTAGTGCTTCTGTAACATAGGTGTTGTGATTTTGTAGTACTCTCTTACCAAAAATTTGTTGTTTGAATATTTTAGACATATTTATTACAGAGTGGTTATATTTTAATTAAACATTTTGGCTTTATTAATTACTTATTGCAACTGGAATTAATAAATGTATGTTAACTTGACATGTAGTGTTAATTCCTTTAATAACACCCCCTTACATATTTCATCCTCATATGGAAAATTTCTAAGCAGGAGACACATCAATAAATACATCATAGTAATAAAAATTAGAAACTGAATTATGTGCTTTAGAAGAATGCAACAACTGCTGACAGTTTTCTGTTTAATACCTACTAATGGGTATATTATAATTAATATAGTGATGTGTTATCTCCTCAGCTTTTGTCAGGATGCTATCTTGTAAGCAAACTATGACTTTGTTTAACTAAACGTACCTATATTGACTCCAAAACTGTGGGATACACACCATACTTTTCTCACTACGACTTTTTTTGCAACTGTCACACTGACACCGCCGACTTCGACTATCCGACCGTCCTCTGTTCACGCATGCGCCAACCGATCCACTTTCCGACGTACACCAACATATCGCTGCTATCCCCGTCACACCTCCTGACTTCCTCCCAACAATGGTGCTTACAGATATGAGCATTTCACATCTTCAGATCAGATGGAAATAATGTAAAAAAATAGGCTTTGCATTAATTCCACACAATACGATTGTTATACGAAAAAACAGGATGTCTAGTAGCAGGAGGATTGTCATTTGCTAAATATTTAATATGAGACATATAGGTATTTAATCCCTATCTCGTATATTATATTACGAAGACATACCTATAGGTATATGAGACAGAATCTCATATTTCGAAGTGGTGAAATGTGCTTGTAATTGAAATTTATAATCAAACTTTATTTCTTGTTTGCCGCGTTAGCGTTTCGTAGTCAGAGTTGCCAAATTAATTTTTTTCATTCGCCCAAACTAAATTGTATAAAGACCCCCAAAATTGAGTGAAATCCCTCATAATAACATAAAGGTTTATAAACAAGAAACTATTAGACATATAAAGTTATGTTTGAAATTTATGGCATATTCAAGTACAATTTAGGTATTATTCATATTTTTATACCTACCTATGTGTCTGAAAATAATTCTGCAATTGCTTTAACTTCCTTTATGCATGCAGTTAGAGACGTTTTTGGAATCAAATGGTTGCAGCATTTTTTTCTGCTGTCAGTTTAAAAGGTATTCATCCTTCTTTTAAGTCATAGAGATGCAATTTTGTCCACATTATAGCGTTTATTATGCTTCAAACGAAATGCCAAATATTTTCAGATTAATATCATTTATATTCAGCATTCTTTCTACAACTATACCTATATAGAATGTATCTTTTCAATAATTATTAATAAATAGACTGTCGCAAGAAATAAAGCACATGACCAGAATTTTTAATTATACCTATTCAAATTAAAAAAAGTTCTAAATGATAATAAAGGTAGCCTAAAATATTAATAAAACTTTAATACCTAGGTAATTTTTTCTTTTGTTTTTATTTTACTAATCAATGATTTTATTTTTCTGTAATATTAATATATATTTAAAAATAACGGGTACAAAAAACTCTTTTATTTACTTTTGATAGTAGCTTGATCGATCAAAACCATTTATTGCAAATCATACATAATAGGTATATTGATAGAGACTAAATTACATAAAATATATTCTCAGATGTATCATCTGGCAACCCTAATGTCTAAGCTAGGTATTTCAATTAATATAGGTACCTATGTTTAATAAATACTAATTAAACATTTATGAATTTATATGGCTGTTTGTTAATAAAACGCGGCAATATAACGGTAATGCAAGGGTAATATACGACAATACCTACAATACTTAGAATCCGTATTCGAAGGTAATAATAAATGTAGATAGCTACAAGGATGCAAGAATGCAAATCACCAACAAAGAGAAAGAATACAAACGCAACAGAGCTGGTGTATTTCGATTTTTAATTACAAACATGTGAAGTTAGCTATCAGTAGTACCAATATAAACGTCTGTGGAAAACGCAGCGAATATTAATAAACAGGTAGTGCACAACTTTCATATATTATTTTCTAATAGGCCTGGTCTAATGCTGTAAATTTATATTGCCATTTTGTAAAATCTGTGCTAACAAAATTTGAGCGTGACTGTTAGAATGCCGTGCTAGCACTGAAAATGCATTATAAATACACATGAGTCATACCGTTGCAGGTTAAGGTCATTGAATAGCTAAAAGTGTTGTTTAATTCGTTGCAGGAGTATTTTCTCGAAGTTTCATATGGAAATTCTTCAGCAGTAACCTACTACTTTGTGAAACAAGGTATGGATATTCCTTTGGTGAGTTTTACTGCTTTTGTCAAACAGTAATCTGTTCCAGATTCATACGTCTTGAATAATGGCTGTTAAACACAAAGTCGTCGATTGTGTGGATACAAAGCCAGATTGCCGTCTTACCGTACTCCTACGTGCTTTACAAAGTATTAATTCGCAACACGGCTTGCAAGGAATTGAAGTTGGAAAAGTATGTGAAAATATCGTTTCTAGTCTGGGTACTTTGCCATTGCCGACCGATGCAGAAGAATACCTCAAGTTTATGGCAAATATTAACAGCGTACAGGAGATACTAGCCAACACATGTTGCTCCAACGAAGAGTTAATTTTGATTACTTTAAAAGCTTTCTACAATGACATTTCAAATCCAAACAAGCAAGTACAGCCAACAATGGCAGTGGTTCTCCAGCTAATTGAGGCAGAATTCATACCAACAGCTGTAAAGTGGATCTTGCATTCTGGATATTCCGAACAAAACTTGGAACAGGCTTTGATGACCTTGTGCAGCTGGTTGTCCAAATGGACTATGACTCCAAATTTAGGTGTGCTTGTCTTGCATTTTATGCAAGGATTAGAGACGGAACAGCACTACGACATCTTGGTAGAAGTAACCCTTTCACATGTTGAACAGCTATTCAAGCTACTGATTTTGCAACAACATAGAAAAAATGTTGGACCAGTGATTCAGCATATGTTATCAAAAGTTCAGCATAGCCCTGATGCCTTTCACAAGATAATACCTCATGTAGGTACAGTTGTAAAGTACTTGGAGAAGGAAGGCACTGAATCAAGTTTGGTTTATTTGCAAACGATTGTAAATCTCTGTATGGCATTAATGGAACATTTTCCGGGATATCCCGGACTATATGAGCCTTTGAAACGTGTTCTAGAACCTTATAATCCTGCTGTAAACTATAGTGAGACGCTGAAATGTAGGTCATGGACTGATGGAATGCATTCAGTAATAAACGTTTATTGTAACAAAGGCAAAGTCGGGCTTAATAATTTGGGCAATACTTGCTATATGAATAGTGTCTTGCAGGCCCTTTTTATGACAAAGCTGTTCCGCAATGACTTACTGATCAGTAATAACGATGCAGTGCCTTTGCTATCAAAATTACAAGTGCTTTTTGCTCTGTTGCAACATTCACGACGTCCTGCTCTATCACCTGCCGATATATTGACTCTGGCTAGACCACCTGGTTTTCAACCTGGACATCAGCATGACAGTTCGGAATTCTTGGGGTACCTGCTTGATGTCCTTCATGAGCAGGAGAGGACTGTTGGCCAAACCGTACAGACGACTGTTACAAATGGTATGCATATTATTAAATGTTGATGTAAATTCTTGTTTTGTTAAATAATAATATTAAGGTCATAGTTGAACTTAATGATTGTTGGAACAGTATTTGGCACTATTTATACATAATGCTATTAAATTACTGCATTTGTTTCTATGCATAATATGCTTTTTGCCTTCTTAAGGATGTTATTGTATTCTTAAGCGACCATTTCAGATGTTGCTGATATTTCAGCACACTGTTACAAATATTATTTTATCTTATTTATCTAAGCTAGAATTAGCGTTTTTTAATCACATATAAGATAAGCAAAATTACAAAACTGATAATACATTCCATAAACATAAAATTGCACCCAAAGTTTATGAACAATGCCAGTAGTGGCTATTTTCTAGTTGTAACTGTAACTTGCTCTTTAAGCCTGTTCGATTATTGCATCAAAATTTGTTTTAAGTGTAATATATAAAACAACTCATCACATAAAATAAAACTGTTTCTTTATAGGTTTGATATAATAATCAAAGGGAAATAGGTACCTTAAAAAATAATAGTTATTACTAGCCTCACAGAAATTATATTTTATGTGACACCACTGCTTGTTTTTGTTAGGTATTTGCACACATTAGAATTTTTAGAATAACGTTTAAGGGATACCATAAACAATAAAATAATTACCACATATGTATAATATTATGAATCACATGACTAAGGTATCCCATATTTAACATAAAACTCCAAAAACTCTCTATTTATATTCTAAAATTATCCCTTTGGCATTTTTAATATCCATAATAAGTAAAGATAAACCATATACCTATTTACGAACATGTTCTTATTAATAAGTATACATAAAAATTACATTTATACAGGGTGATTCACTAAGGGTATGGAGCGGCAGTATCTTGAAAACCCCTTACAATATCGCATTGAGGAAAAAGTTTTTTGTATAAAAGTGTACTAGAGAAATTCATCGAAAATGTTTTGAAGTTCCTAATTTTCTCGCTAGGGGGCATATTTGACACTAAAATTTGCTGCTAAAATGTAAATGAAAAATAGGAATTTTAGAATCTGATTAATAGGGTTTTCTACATTTTTTTTTTAAATATTGAATTTGATAAAGCAAAGCAAAATAAATAACCCATATTTTTCAATTTTTTCGTAAAGTGGTTAATCAATTAATAAATTAACATCAAATTTACAATGGATTCAAAAAGTATAGAATTTGTGCCAATACATGACGTCAACATGCAAATGAACATAGGTGTCTGATTGAATTTATAAAAGAAATTATTATTGTTTAAATTTAAATGTCTGACTCCAAAACTTAAAAACTGATAATGCACATTACTAGTTTTTTAAATTTCATTTCATTTTGCATAATTGTTGGTTGGAAGTATTTTGGCTGGAAAAAAACTAAAAAAGTCAACATCGGCAAAACTGCAAGAATTCCTTCATCAAGACAGAAGACAGGATAACATAACTTTCTTGCGATAGATTTTTGTCAAAATTTTAGTACAAGGACAGCGGCTAGAAGCCCTAAGGTGGCTTAAATCTGTCACAATTAATTTACATGCATTTTGGTATGTAAGCGACATCCAGTTATTTAGAGATCAGTGGATTAAACTTACTGTATCACCTGTGCATACTACAATTAGGTCGTTGTACCATAGGAAGAATGATTATTTCTGACACATTCAACATATTTAACTAAATATTTCAAAATTTGCACTTGAGTTATTGTTCTTGTTGACGTTTTTGTAAAATTTGCGTAATACTTGTGCTTCATGTTTTGTGAATAAGCAATATCACAAATTTAGCAACCAGCAAAAGAGTGATTTGTCTGCATCTATGTATTAAAGATTTTTATCATGGTAAAACTACATGGTCACAAAAAGTATTGTGGAGTATGTTATGCTACCTTTAGCTTGTAAAATGCATTATAAGCTTATACAGGTTGTCCCGTATTATGTGGGAAATTTCTCGGAATCTGAAATCTGGTGTTAAAGTAACACTATTTTATGGTACTTATAACTTTTTTTGAAATGACACCTGCCTACTGAGATATTCACTCTCAAACATGGGGGAAGAGAAATAGTTTTTCACAAATATCTCTTGGACCGGTTCATCAAATTTTTGTTATTATTAATAGAAGTGGAAGCTTAACGGCTTCTGCAGTTTATGACTCTTTCCGAAAAAATGGCAGTTGAATGTTAGGGTTCACATTTTCACTGCTTAACTAATATTAGTTTGTTTTTATCAAATTGGCCGTGATAAATAATAAAAATGGTGATTGGTCACTTCTCATATCTGTTAACCTGAAACATTTTAAAATAAAATTCATAATTGTTACAATAGGCGTTTTTCAAAGCAAAAGGTTTCAATTATAGGAAATCATTCAATGCAGACTTTAATATAGTAAACTAATACTACCTTAGACAAGGAAAAAAGATGGACGGCGCATGTTATAAGCTAAAGTGATACCAAATAGCGCAGATCGACAGTGGCATACCAGCATCTTATAGGGTATATTGTGACGCCTTTTTCGTTGAGCGGCGGAACGGGCCTTCGGATCGAAGAGCGGACGGACGGACGGTTACGCAATGAGCGATACGGTACGGTACGGTGGTGACGTAAGCACTAAGCTCAGCGTCAAAACGGTTTCTCGGGCGCCAGTTTTTTATTATCCTGAGGTATGCTCCTCAGACCCCTACACACGATCCCTCTTACGTGTGCAGACCAGGGTAGCTGCAGTGAAGATCGGCCCTCCAGGGAACAACTCGAGGGTGGAAGCCGTCAGCTGTAAGAGATGTTAGCGGGGTGCGGGGAAGCAAGCGATGCAAACAGAATGAGACCAAGTCAAACCTTTGACAATTTATTCAACACACTTATAATTACACAATCAACAACTCCTAATGGTTATGCAACCCCCCATGCGGTAACTAAGCCAAGCCAAGCAAACGATTGTCTAAATCTACGGTGCAAAAGTTACAAGTGTTATGAAGACGGTGCGGCAAAAAAAATAGCGGTTATGCAACAAAGATGCAGCAAGCGGTTTTTAAAAGCAAAAAAAACAGAGTGAGCATTCAGTGCGGTGACGGGAGATAGTACGTACGGGCAGGAGGCGGTTACGGGGCAGGACGTCTTGGATGGGCGGACAAAAACGTACAATGCGGCCCGCAAAAATGAATATCCCGGAGCGTAAGACACAGAGAACGCGACTACCCGCGAGTAGAAAAAAAATGACGGTCGAGCAAGAGAGAGAGCTGCCTTCGAGTCTGTAATACCCGGAAAGCTACCTGTGCATTAGAAACTCTCTAGCAGCCCCCTGCGTGCGGTACGAGTCGCTGACAAGATACAAGATGCACGGAAAGCTACCATACACCGTGTATCAAACAACGGCTCCCCCGGACTACGGCGGTCGTTACAACGCGAAACACCCGGACAAATAACGGTCGAGCAAGAGAGAGAGAGCTGCCTTCGAGTCTGTAATACCCGGAAAACTACCTGTGCATTAGAAACTCTCTAGCAGCCCCCTGCGTGCGGTACGAGTCGCTGACAAGATACAAGATGCACGGAAAGCTACCATACACCGTGTATCAAACAACGGCTCCCCCGGGCTACGGCGGTCGTGACAACGCGAAACACTTGGACAAATAACGGTCGAGCAAGAGAGAGAGCTGCCTTCGAGTCTGTAATACCCGGAAAACTACCTGTGCATTAGAAACTCTCTAGCAGCCCCCTGCGTGCGGTACGAGTCGCTGACAAGATACAAGATGCACGGAAAGCTACCATACACCGTGTATCAAACAACGGCTCCCCCGGGCTACGGCGGTCGTGACAACGCGAAACACCCGGACAAATAACGGTCGAGCAAGAGAGAGAGCTGCCTTCGAGTCTGTAATACCCGGAAAACTACCTGTGCATTAGAAACTCTCTAGCAGCCCCCTGCGTGCGGTACGAGTCGCTGACAAGATACAAGATGCACGGAAAGCTACCATACACCGTGTATCAAACAACGGCTCCCCCGGGCTGCGGCGGTCGTGACAACGCGAAACACCCGGACAAATAACGGTCGAGCAAGAGAGAGAGCTGCCTTCGAGTCTGTAATACCCGGAAAACTACCTGTGCATTAGAAACTCTCTAGCAGCCCCCTGCGTGCGGTACGAGTCGCTGACAAGATACAAGATGCACGGAAAGCTACCATACACCGTGTATCAAACAACGGCTCCCCCGGACTACGGCGGTCGTGACAACGCGAATGAATCCGCGAGACAAGCAACGGCCCAGAATGAACGGAAATGGAAATATGGTGTGGAAGAGGGAAGGATCACCACACATGCAATGCTAGCTCACTCACCTGGATTGGCTGGACGGCTCGGACTGGTGGAACTGCAGCGGACTGGAACAGAACGATAACTGTCCCCAGTCGCCTGAGAATCGCGCTTTTATACTTTTCGGTCGCGTGCAATAGGCGCGCGCCGCCTATCTCCCACTAAACTAGCGGACGGTCTATCGCGCATCGCCTGGAATTACTGGACGGAGAACCGAAAATGCGAGATGCTAGGCTTAACTTAGGGGAAATTTTGTAACTTCGTTACAATATAGTTAGCAGAAATAAGGAAAATTAACCAATGCCACTGAAAGCATGCTGCGAATTCATTTCTTTTTCAACCTGTAGAACAGGTACAACTATAAGCTACATATAAAACCTTGTTGCACCATTACTTTTGTTTGGAAAAAACCTTTTAATGTTGGAGAATAGCGGGCAAAACCTACAGTGTTTAACAAGTCTTGTTAAACGCCTTTAAAATGGCTGCCGTTCATTTTTCAGTATCACTTTGGTATATGTGCCAAACGGTTAGTTCCTTTTTCCTTATTTTAGGTTACTACTTAGTGTTGATGGTTTTCTTTTGCTTTGTAAATTAAATTAAAATGAAATGTAAGCTATCGACATGTTGTTTTCCGAGCTGGTTTCCACAACTCTTCTTTGATCTTGACGTTTTGACACTAATGTAAGTGTCTTCCCACATTGTGAACCAGCTTGGAAAACAACATTTCATCGACAACAACCATGGAAGCCTTCAAACCAATGCGTAATGTGAGGTATCGTCAAAATGTCAATGTAACAGTGACCACCAACACAATTTTATTGTTTATCACGACCAATTTGATAAAAACAAAATATTAGTTAAGCAGACAAAATGTGAACATTCAACTGCAATTTTCTTGGAAACGGTCAAATTTAGCCGCAGTAACAAACTTTTGGTGTTGGAATCTGTGCAGGATCAACCAAAAACCTCCCTTATTCAAAGAATTTTAAAAGAGAAGAAAATTCATACATACAAACCTAAATTTAATCATACACTGGAACCAGGGCCCATTGCGAACAATTATGTTTATGTGAATGGGAGATCATATTATGTGTATATCGAGACTAAAAAAATTTTGAAAACAGTGGATTGAAAAAATGGTCTTGCCAGGAGTTCTGATTTAATAATTCTGGATTTTTTAAAGTAACTTGTGCATAGGAATAACCTTCCTAATAATGTTGAAAATTTAAACAACAACATTTAACATGTGTAAAGCTCATTTGTCAAGGTGTCTTCGTTGAAAAAACTACCAATCTGATGGGGTTTAAAAAGCAGAGAAAGAAATTATGAGGTCTTTCCACTGAGTCCAGAATAAAAAAGCTTTAATTACATATTTGCTAGTTTAAACAAAAAAAATATGTTTTTGCAGTTTCGGTGTAAAATTGAAAATAAAATTTTTTCCTCTTGTAAACTCAATCTGGGGACATAGTTTTACATGATTTATTAAAAATTAAACAAATGCTTGTCTTACAGAATTAGTTATATAACGGTGAAATTTAATTTTTTGATTTCATTTCATCACAGTTCTATTTATTTATGTTTTAAAGTAACTAGTGCCAGCCAGCTATATTTTATAATAGCCTGGTAATGAATTCATTGCTAAATTGTCATATTACAATGTGAATGAATTGGTATAGAAGACATCAGGTATAAAATAAATAATGTTTTTTATTGGTACCAGATATGGTGGGAGGGTATGTGTTCAGCATGTTGCAAGTATCTTTTAGCAACATTCGATTGATGATGATGGATGAACATTTGACACAAGTATCAAATTCTTGCTGAATACTGCCAGTGACTATCGCAACAAATTGTTGGTTAGAGCTGAATATGAATTTAGTGAAGACAGTTGTTATTCCACTATAAAATTGTTAATGATGTTTATTGTCTTCAGTAATTAACATAATAGTATTTGCAAAATGCACATGTGCCATTACAATTTTCTTTGTAATAGATCGATATTGTTTGGGATGCAATGATTTTTATACCTGTGATATTTTTCTTTTTGGCCTGAAGATTAAATACCAAGGACATATTCCACTACAGTCTGCTTTATACTGAAATACAGTTAAAACTTTGAAATTGACATCTGAAAGTGTCTGGTTCATCATGGGTTTTCTAATTCAGGTGTCATCTTTTTAAAACCTTTAATAAAACGCAATTTCACAAAAATACTTCATCAAATTCTAATCATATACATATATTGATATATTTATGTGTTAAACTTATAACATAACTCTTTTAGCATTTAATCTGACCCATTGAATGTGTATCATCCTGAAAAACATAGGATTTCAAGTGTTTGCAAATGTTATCTCACAACAGCTCAGTCGCTGTTTGTTGTTCTACCAACTTGTACCTGTTTTTTAGGAAGCACCACAAACGATCTAGAAATACTTTCAAGAAACTTTTGTATTTAGCACACATTTATAGTACTTGGTTTTGGCAGCATCAAGTGGTCAGGCTTAATGAACCTGGGGAAACAGAACAATATGTTGTGTCATGTCTATAGTCTTCCCTTCCTCTCTACGACTGCTAGCAGTGCACGTTTAGCTAAACAAATTGTGCATGTAAAAGTTAATATTTAGTAGATGGCTGCATTCTTCTTAAAGTACATGTGTAATAATCTTCTACCTTTCTAAAGGTTATTAGCACAACTTTCACTTATTAAATCATACTATACATTGTAAAAGGTAATAAAAAAAATAGCCAGGTGGAGCTTAGGCTTATAAATTTTTGTAATTTAGCATACATTATTTATGACTATTACTTGTTTATATTTATTTTATTGATTTATTCTATTTCTGTGACATCTCTTTGTTGCAGTTCATGACACAATTGTTCAACGTGCTTTTGGTGGCCGAGCAGTGGCAGTCTCCCAGTGTGGAACATGTGGCACAAAAAGTGAATACATCGACAACTTTCGAGAACTGCAATTGTCATTTCCAAGCAAGCCAGAAAATCAATCGGTGCAAACACTAGTAGACTATTACCTGCAACCTGAAAAGCTGTGTGGAGACAACCAGTATCATTGTGATACCTGTCAAGGTTTGACGGATGGTGAGCGTGTCACTGTAATAACCGATCATCCACCTCGTCTGGTTTTGACTTTAAAACACTTCCGGTATGACCCAGCATCTCAGCAACGTACAAAAATCTTACAGCATGTCAAACTTGATGCTCACATACACCTGGGAAAAGACTATGAATTATATGCTGCTGTTGTTCACTGTGGATCCAGCATGGATTCAGGACATTATTACACTTTTGCCAAAGATGGGCAGGAATGGTATAAATTTAACGATTGTGCGGTGATTCGTAGTTCAGAAGAGGAGTTATGTGGGCTTAGGCCACCAGAAACTCCGTACATTCTTTTTTATAGTCGGCAGGATCAAATTGATCCCGACAATTTACCCAGGCCTTCGTTGTCTGCAAAGCTGGAAGCAGTACTGATTAGGGATGATACAGATTTTGACAGTGAGAGGAGAAAGAGACAAGTAAAGACTTACTCACTAAGGCAGAACAAGAAGGATGAACCACCTCCACCAGGTTGTGGGGGAGGAGGCTTAATGGATAGTTCAATCAGTAGATATGTATGCTAACTTCTGCATTAGAAAGTATTTTGTTTTTGGGTTCTATCACATGACCAGTTGTTTAAATCTACATATGTTTGCATTAAACTTCTTATTTTCAGTGTATGTTTTACTTAATTAGATCATTTGACGGGAGCTCCTTTGTGTCTTATAATTTTGAACTTGGAGTAGTGATCGGTGTGTCTTATTTTCCATTAATTTTGCCATTGCACTTCTTTAGATGGTGTATATATTATAAACCTGTATATAATGTATAAAAAGTTATTTATTCCTACAATAATAAAATTTCAATCTGTTTTGCATACTTATTTTGTATTTCTCTGAAATCCCATTGCTTACCACTTGATTCTCCTGTTAGATTTATATTGTAATAATCATCTTACATTTTTGAACTTAATGCATAAGCACAGGTCGTTAGGTGGGGATGCGTATTAGAGTAATTTAAAGTCCTTAGGTGTATCTGCTAAGCTCAAAAAGTGTGGAATAAAATTAGTAAAAATTCAGGCATTTATTTTCTGGAAAAATAGTGTTCGTTCTTTAAATTAATTTCCATGTACACATTTAAGTATTTGAACATTTTTTAATTTAAAACGACTAAATTAATTCGAAATTGCCGCTGTGCTGTAACCACAAAATCATTATTATTGTAATATTTAATTACAAAAAAAGTTTTCCCTACCACTGTTCTGTGATTACTAAATTGCATAAAATGAAAGATAATTAGTCGAATATGCAGCAACCTACTTGTAAACATAGTAATGAAATAATAACATTTTCAAAACTTCCCGCTCCCATGATCCACCATGTGTTAGCGTCAAAAATTTGTTTTAAGATTATGGAAAATACCCAATTAGAATGATCCCTACAATAGCGTAATTTTTTGGGAATATTATTTATACTCGCATCTTTAAGTAGCCGTTTAGAAAAAAAACTACCTAGAAAGACTTACTCTTAAAATTGTGCCACATGAATGACGTAGGTATTAAATTCTCTATGCTGTGACATCGCGACGTCGTTTGACGTGACAGATTATCTGTTTCTGTGCCATCTCTTAGTAGGTGAAGAGTTACTTACAGAAGTTAATTTCCTTTTGTGGTTGTGTACGTAAAAAATTAAAAGCGTTATATTGGCCAACAGAAGAAAATACATTTCTATAATAAATTATTTATTTGTATTAATTTTATTACAATTCAGTGGTCAACGCTGATTATTTCAGGTGTTAGACAGCAGGTTACTCTCAATTTGTGGTTCGATCAGTGGTGTCGTGTCTGCTCCCTTTTCTACCAATCCAGGGGACTTGATCTCTATGGTCCAAGGGTCTAAAAGCTGGTTACCGTTCCTCGCGAGTGTCAAATGTTCGAACTTAACGGACTTACGAGGTATCTTGGCACTAGGGGAGACTTCGTCCGTGGCCAGCGAGGTCTGCGGGCCGGTGCCCGTGGGGCTCTGCAGGGGCGACGGCCGTCCCTCCTGGCACACTGTAGGTCTCCGCACTCCGCTCAAGTAGCTTGTAGCCGTTGGTTGGTTACTGTAATGTATATTGGGCACCTATAAATCGGAGGCGGGCGTTAAAAGATCAAAGATGATTCTAGGTAGTAGCGAGTTGCTGAGGATTCAGGATGATGGTAAGGTTTGTTTCAAACTAGATGACCTGACCGTATGTTCACGCCTAGGATTGCTAAAAAAATGACCAATGCTGAATGATCGATAACCAGAGTATCAATATTGTCTTTAGTACTTATTAGAGATAACAGATTATCTGACAAAACCCTACATGCCTTGCATCGTCAAAAAAAATAAAAGATAAAGAAAAGATTGGTTTACGAAAGTAGAAAATCATTTATGTGGTAAGGACACAGATCTATTAGTAAAGTATGTATGGCTGTTTTATTATTTATTATTATTTCCAGTTTCATATTATGTTGCTTTTGATGAAGGGAATAATCGTAGTGGTTTTGTTTCAGTAGCGTAGCCAAGGGGGGGGTGGGGCAGAGTGGCAATTCACCCTCCCCCTCCTTCCAGGAACTAAATTATTGTGATAATGGAATAGCAGCTTTTTTACATTTAACAGTACAAATTTGTTGCAAACTATTGGTTTGTTGTATAATAAACATTTTAGCAAATTAAACATTAAAATTTAAGTCACACCTCTTCTGGTTATTTCTTGTTTGTACTTAACATTTTTCTTGTGTTTGGAGCTTTGCCCCCCAAGTTAATTTTCTGGCTACACCACTGTTTTATTTTATATATATAGCACACAATCCCTGATATATAGTGCAGGGACAGTGAGGATTTTTAAACTTTTAGAATGAGGTCTGCAGCTCCCTGACAGCCTTGCTTCAGCAATTGCTCTGATTGCTTGTTTTTGCAGTTCGAATAAGGTCAACCAGTGACCAGTGTGTTGCATAACTCCACAGTAGTATGCCATACATAAGCTGACTCTGGAAGATTCCCATGTCCCATATATAGACTATTCCTTTGGCTTCTGTTGAGGTTGTTTGCGTTAGTTTCCTTAGTAAGTAGGTCTGCTGCTAATGTTTAATTTAATTGTTATTTATGTTCAGTAAATATTAGCTTTCTATCTACGCATATCCCCAAGAACTTTATTGTTTCGTTTTCACTATTTTCTGCATTTTGAATATTTTTTAATATAAAATTGATGTACACTGTTTTATTTTCATTTAGTTTGCTTTGGAAATTCCGTCCTCGTGAAATTCTTTAACTGTTTGTTCAACCAGTTTAACAATAGAAAATACGTTTTCTGAAGATTTATTTACATTTCGTCTCGATAAATGTAAAATTTTGTTTGATCTTGTGTCAGACGTATTTTGGGGTTCTTCGTCTTTGACAAAGATTGCAGGTTTGATCGAAACGTCAGACTAATAACTTTTTGTCAGTGTTTTTAAGCAACAGTTATCTTTCCGAAAAAATATCTAACAAAATAGATAGATAGCCTAAAGACAAGGTTGCGACCATAGATAAATACAAGACAAATAGATTGGAATCTCTCAGTGGTGGGGGGGTGACCATACGGATTAGTACATACATACATGTATCGGCACACCACTGGTACCTATATTTATAAGCTTATACTTAAACCATATTTAAAAAAAAAACAAAGTTCAAATGAAGTTGTTGACGAATATGATTAAAACAGTGTTTTTAATTTCATTGGAGATGTCGCTCATAATATTTCCTAGTGATAAAAGATCGCTTATGTTTATGTAACTTTTCCTAGATTAGCCTATTATTTTTTATTATATTTGCATACTCAATATTTCTTAATGTTGTATTTTAAATAAAGCATTTTTTTCATACTATTATATTTATCCAGTATTACAAATTAGTCGGAAACTACAGAAAATCTTTATGAATTGTGCGCGGTAAATATTCAGAGCGGTGTATAAGATTCGGCGAATATTCCACGGTGAATTTTCAGCGGTTAACCTTTTCTGTCTAGGTCAAAAATGCAGCAAATTATTTCCAATGGAACGGCGAAGCGTAACGAAAGAAACTGTGGGAAAAGCAGTGAGTCGATGAATCGAAGGTTGATATTTATTTGAAGAAAAGTGTACAACATGACAAATAAGTTTGAAATTCCAAATCTGAATAGTTAGATGACGTGTTTTAAAGCTACAAAAGTGACAATTTTGTACTCTGCAGTACGTTAACGTAATAAGTCAGTGGTTTAAATTAAAAACTCTCAACATGGGTCAAGTTATAATGGAAAGCTGCAGTTCTTCTGCTATGGGAAACTGATCTTCTACTTGGCTGAGACATTATACTACTCAGAGCCACATGGCCTTTGGGTAAGATGTTGTGGCATTAATGTCCGGTACTATATGCAATACACTATACACAATGTCATGATTTATAATTTGTGTAGGTAGCAGTTATTGCAATTGTGTTTTACGTCAAATACCAGATTTGTTTGTGCATTATGAAACGTTTCATTTACTTTTATATAGAATATTTTTTCTCAATAGATCAATTGAATGTGATGAATTTTATTCACTTTTATTTTCAATTTAAATTAAAAATTTTGCTCATTGTTAGTAGGCAGACTATTATACGATTTATTTCCTCTTTATTAACGTAAATTCAAACGTACATCAGTTAACTCAAAGTTATCAAGGACTTGCTAGAATTGCTATATATCATACACGTACTATATAGTATATACATATACATACTTCTATTTCTATATCTATGTATTATGATCACATACATATACCAGCTCCCATTGCTGTTTTAAATTCAATCAATATAGAAGACCACCACTGAAGCATGTAGGATTTGATTTTTTGTGTATATCGTTATTCGTTTCTCTAAAAATAGATTTTCGAGTTACACACAAATTAAATTGGGCCAAATCCATTCAAAATGATTGCGTGGCTTTGCTGTCTATACGTGTGCCATTCAATTGACGTAAACATGGTTGCAGTTCCCCATATTTTAACAGATTTTAACGCGACACGCGCAAATTAACAGAACAATTTAGACATTTCTGCAGTTTTCCTTATAGTTCGTTACAGGTAGCAGGCTMACTTTTACACACTATTCGTTATGTATTTCAGTTTTTACAACCGTTTTATCGATATCGTATTCAAAGTAAAATGAATGTACTTGTTAATGAATWTATAAGGTACAGAATAACACTGTAGGCAGAAAAGCAGAAAAAAATGATTTATTGCTTAATGCAAATATTATTTAGAGTCATCGATTTTATCTACATCCTCCTCATTACATATTATATAAGCGCATTTTTAAAATACATTGAATTATTTCAGGTTTAAAAGCCATTTTACCTGCAACAAAAGCTATAATTAGCTCTTTGTGTGTAATTTTAACATACTAGGCGGACTTGAAACTCGTTTATTTAGCTAAATTTCGTTGCAAATTGAATCGGTACTTCCACATCCAATTGTCAAAATGACATTTACGCTCTCATTTTTTTCTCTAGACATATTTTTCTACGACAAACGGTTCTCGTGATATTAGCAAAAATCCATAAATTTTTGAAATCGTTTTTTTCTAAATAACTATAAAATTATTAATTTAACAAAAAATTGCAAGAGTACTTTTCGATCAGAAATTTTATTTTCTATATAATAGCAAAATTAAACAAAAATAGTGTGGACAGGGTCTCAAAATTCAGATTTTTTTTGAGATTATTTCGAAAATTTAAAAATTTAATAAAAAATTTTTAAAACACTTTTTATGAGAAATTTGATTTCTTATCTGATGGTATTTTCACTTTTTGAATATATTAAGTATATTGGAGATATTTAGGAAAAACCGGTTTTTTAAGTGAAGTTTTTTTGCTAATATCTTCTAAACAGKTTGCTGTACCGAAAATTTATAGGAACGAATAATACTCCTAATAATACTACTAATCACATACTAAAAAAAAAGAAAAATTTGCTAAAACGGTAGTTACCMCACAATTTCACCCCCTTCCTACTTACTCCAAAAACAATAGGTCGCTTTGGGTAGTTGAGATTTATATGTATATCAAATTTCCAGTTCATACGTTGTCTTTCGAAAATTATCGCGTCCACACACAGACCGACATGCGTTACGAGACGAGATTAATTCAAATTCGAAGGAGACAAGGCACACTAAAATAGATGCATAGTTAGCATATTACCAATGTACAGGGTGATCAATGAAGAGATGTAACCGATCTTATACCATATACGATAAGTTCTAGAGCTTTGGGGAAAAATAATCAACTTAAATGGCAAAGCGAAATTGATAGAAATTATTGTCGGATTCATAAAAGCACCAAACAATTAATAAATGTATGCARCAATTAATATTAAAAGATTATCTCAACGTAACTGTCATTTTTGCACGGAATTTTTTTTCAAATAGTAAGCAAAACTGTATATCTTGAAAACAGACATTGTAAACAATCATAATTCAGTCAAGTAAAAATTAGATTCAATAATTTGCAACCTTAATTCCTATATATTTGATCTTTTGCCAATTAAAAATGGTGTTTCTAATGCACATTATGTGACAATTATCAACATATCCTATACATATAAATGGTCAATATTGTTAGAAAAAACGTAAGTCTTTTAAGTTACACATTTGAACTCCTTATCATGGAATGTGAAATTAAAGTAAAACTGAACACTAGTTATTCGGATGAATTGTAAAAGTAAAACCCCATCATGACTATTGACAAACAAAAAAAAGCTTGCGCGTGCTCATGATGCCACATCTTCGTGGTATTTATTTGTCAATAGCCATGATGGGTTTTACTTTTACCATTCATCCGAATAATTAGTGTTCAGTTTTACTTTAATTTCACATACCATGATAAGGAGTTCAAATGTGTAACTTAAAAGACTTACGTTTTTTCTAACAATATTGACCATTTATACGTATAGGATATGTTGATAATTGTCACATAATATGCATTGGAAACACCATTTTTAATTGGCAAAAGATCAAATATATAGGAATTAAGGTTTCAAATTATTGAATTTAAAATCTAATTTTTACCCGACTGAATTTATGATTGTTTACAATTCAGGCAGTAAATAACTTTCACTGTGTATAATAATATATAATTGGGCTGTAATTAGCTGCTGGTCGCCACAATCTGGCCACCGCAGTGAATTGCGCTCCGAAGCTCGCAAATAACAAGCGACGAGCGATTCAACTGTAAATGCGCTGGATGGCGTTCAGCAGCATTACATAACTTTGATGAATATATGCCGCTTTGACCTCGATTCTGAATAGGGCCTTGATAGCTCACTGGGTAGAGCGTTTGACTAGTGTTCAAAAGGCCCGAGTTCAAATCTCGGTCAAGGCTGGCAATACTTTTTCATTTCTTCATATGCCTGTAAAACCCATTAAAAATATCATACATTGTTTACAATGTCTGTTATATAATAGACAGTTTTGCTTACTATTTCAAAAAATTTTCCGTACAAAAATGACAGTTTCGTTGAGATAATCTTTTAATATTAATTGTTGCATACATTTTTAATTTTTTTGTGCTTTTACAAATCCGAAAATAATTTTTATCAATTTCGCTTTGCCATTTAAGTTGATTATTTTTCCCCAAAGCTCTAGAACTTACCGTATATGGTATAATCTCGCTCAAATCTTTTAATTGATCACCCTATACATTGGTAATATGCTAACTATGTAATATGTATCTGTTGTAGTGTGCTTTGTCTCCTTCGAATTTGAATTAATCTGTCTCCGTAACGCATTTGTAGGTAATTATGCGCATGCGCAAGCTCGGGAGCCAAAGTAGACCGTATCTCCCTAGACTCTTGTATCCCATCCATCATGTGGAAAATGAAGCACTACCGGTTATTGCATTTTAAGGCAGTATGCATATTTAAAAAGTACAAAAATCTTCAAATTCTAAGTTATCAGCAGGATATATATTTATACTTAAAATAGCAACTTATTTGAAAACATTTGTATTTCATGTTTGTTAATAATGAAACTCAAATAGTACATCAGTGGTGTGCGGAAGAAGTTTGAAGAAAGGAAAACAATTTTAAAACATATATACGCACGGATAGAATTCTTTGCATTAAAGTATTGTATTTTTCCTTACCTATAGCTTGCCAGTATAACTGAATTAAACGGTATTGAGCAAGTTTTCTTGTTAATTTAATAACTTTAGCTCAAGTGTTAGGCAGGGCCTGCTTGTTAATATATTAAATCTTTGAGCAAATTTCTGAAAATCCCATTGATATCAAAATGTATATAACCTCTAAATTTAGGACAAAAATTCGAAAAACACATGGTGGTGATAATTGATGCCGCTGCATTCTTTTGACTGGAGGCGCAAACATTAATATATAAAGTAAGTCAAAGAATTTTCTTCAAGGGTGCTCAACAACTTAACATAGTGTCACATATTCAAACGTGGTACCGAGAGAAGGTTAGATTAACCTCACATCATGGAGCCACAACAATAGCAAATGTCTATATATAACTCAACGGTCAGCAAAATAATCACTTATAATACCACAAGAGCTTCAAAATTATCGGGTATTTCCCGATAGGTTCGTTGCAAACAAATAAAGTCGTCAAGTTTTTCAGGTTAAAAAATCACGAAGCTCGTGTGGTATTCGGGGGATTATTTTTCCGATTTTTCTCCAATTTTCACAATTGAATTCAACCTGTCAGTTTGACGTGTGGTTAATTTGACTGGATCATGTTTTGTTTTTTATATATAGCAACTACCAGAGAAAATAATAAAAAAATTATCAGTATAATACCATGTAGGTTGTACCACGTGACGTCGAATGGTGCAATTCTATTGGTCGATATTTGGGTCGGAAAAATAATCAAGAAAATTCCATTTTCTCTCTTTTTGCAAAAGAACAGGATCAAGTACAGTGTTTAAAAGCTTCTTGACCCGAGATGAAGCCACGGAATTGGCATTCACTTGCAAGTTAATTTTTTTTTGTCTAGTTGCAACAGATTTTTATAAATATTGCTAAGATTATTGGTGTTTTAGTATTGACATTTTTCACATTTTTACTAATAAAGCACATTTCAAGGAAGTCTTTTTTGTAATTTGTTTCAGTAGCAAGGATCCCAGGGTTTTCAGAATTAAAACGATGTGGCGTAGTTAAGGTGTGCTGGGAAAGAGCACATCTGCTATGTCTCAGTCTACAGTTACTCTTGTATAAGGAAGTCCTTAGTTTAAGGGTTTGAAAATTCTGCATTAAATTGATGTGTACCTTTGTTCACGGAAATTTAAAGTTACGTCATCAATTAGCGTGAAGTCACTTTGTCATCATTGTTGCCAAGTGTACCGACTGGGTGAAAATAAAACCATACCAAGTAAGAACGTAGGCTTTCGCGGCTAGAGTTAGATTGAAAACTTAGCCTTTTGGGGTTAGACCGCGTCCGATTTAGGAATAAGGTCGACGTTTCGCCCGCACCTGTAAGGTGCATCATCAGGACAGGAATAAGGTGTATGGAATATTGTGCAAACCTTGTCCAGAGAGTTGGCAACATTGTAATTGTTAGGTTAAAAACAATGTTACTAAGTTCACACCACTAGATCACGTAACTTCAGATATGTTGTACATACACGTCACAAGATATTGGAATAAATTAGTTTATTAGTGTCTCACGTTGTTTTAATTATCAAGTGTATAAATATAAATACAAAACATGGCGCAGTCATCAGTCATATGTCGTGAGACACCGAAGTATTGAAAAGTAAGTTACCTAAGTATAAAGTTTACAAAGTAACCTCAAATTTTGCACGTGGTTGACAATCGAAATTTTAAATATGGCTATGCTGGGCCAGGGGCACGTAAAATTACCACCAGACTTTAACATACAAGGACCGAACGCCGCCAGTGAGTGGAGATTCTGGAAGACAGCTTTCGAAGATTACCTGATAGCTACAGGACAGAACGAAGCCACCGACCGAGTGAAGTTATCAATTTTAAGAAACATCATTGGTACGGAATCTGCACGAATAATGAGCACTTTTACCATCCCGGAGGGCCAGGTGAATAATTTTGAATTCGCTATGAAAACAATTGATGGATATGTCAATCCGCGAATAAATGAGTGTTTTGAAAGATACAACTTTTTGAAAAGGACCCAGAAGGAAGGTGAGTCATTCGAGCATTTTTTAACAAATCGTAGGCATCTAATAAAATCATGCAACTACAATGAAGTAGATCCCAGTCAGTCCCCAGAAGACACAGCGTTGAGAGATAAAATTGTGATGGGAATACGCGATTCTACGACAAGGGAAGCACTGCTACGAATAGACAAACTCGCCGTGGAAAAGGCAATAGCATTCTGCAGGACCTCTGAACAAAGCAAGTGTCAGAATGACCAGTTTGAACAAGAAAGAACATCGAATGTAGATGCAGTTAAACCATCGGGAAGAAAACCAAATGGAGGATATACTCGCACCGGAGGCACAAGCCACAAGTATAAGAAAAAACAAGGCAGGAATGCAACGGTACGGACGCATAAAACCGAAGACGATGAGAAGTTTAATTGTCGACGTTGCCAAAGTGTACATGGGCCACGTCAATGTCCAGCATTTGGAAAGGTTTGTTTAAAATGTGGTATAAAAAATCATTTTGCTGTAGCATGTAAAGTTAAAAATGTGAGAGCGTATGAAGAAGAGAAAGATAGTGATAGTGACAACAGTATTTTTGTAACTAGTATTAAAGTTGAAAATGTTAATAGTAGCGCATCACAAAATTGTAACATTTGGAATGAAATTATCAATATTGAAGATAAGAAGGTTAGAATTAAAGTAGATACGGGCGCTGATGTAAGTGTAATGCCAGTAAAAGTTTTCAGTAAGTTAGACAAACACTTTAAAGTAAGAAAGACAGATTTTATTCTAAAAGCGTTTGAAGGTTCAAAAGCTAAACCAGCAGGTGTAGTCAGTTTACTCTGTACCCACAAAGATAAAGAAATTTTTGAAGATTTCATGCTAATAGAAAATGCGGAACAGATCTTACTTAGGGGAAAAGCAAGTTTAAAATTAAATTTAGTAAAACGCGTACAAAATGTTAACATTGACAATAATAGCGAAAGAATACAATTTATCACAGAAAATAGTAAAGTTTTCAATGGTTACGGTAGGTTTCCGGGAAAATATAAAATAACTACCATATCAGAATTTGAACCAGTATGTCATCCTCCAAGCAAAATTCCTTTTGCAATTAGGGAAGCATTAAAAGATGAATTAGATAGATTAGTTAAACGAAAAGCTATACAGAAAGTAGATCAGTTAGATCCAATCGCAAGTATTAACAGAATTGTAATTGTAGMAAAATCTAATGGGAAAATCCGACTTTGTTTAGATCCATCAGATCTGAATAAGCAAATTGTACGTAAACCTAATTTAATGCCAAATATTGAAGAAATTGCCGCCAAAATAAATGGCAAAAAGTTATTTAGTGTTTTTGATTTATCGGAGGGGTACCATCACTTAGAACTAGATGACGAGTCATCGTGGAAGTGTTGCTTTGCAACACCTTTTGGAACATATAGATTTCGTGTACTACCATACGGTTTATCAAACTCACAAGATCTATTTCACGACAAGGTTGAAGAATTTTTTGGTGACTTAGAGAATGTAATTATATGTCATGATGATATGATGAAGCGGTAAAAAGTGTAATAAAAAGAGCTGAAAAGGTAGGCGCACGATTCAATAAAGATAAATTTCAGTACAAACAAAAAAAAGTTAAGTTTATGGAACAGTTATTTTCAGAAAAGGGAATGGAAATAGATCCCGATCGTGTTGAAACTTTACTTAAATTAGAAGTCCCAAAAAAATAAAGAGGAAGTTCTAAGAATAATTGGCTCATTCAATTACATACGTAGATATATTCCAGCAATTGCTGAACACATGCATCCTCTTTGTAATCTCTTGAAAAATAATGTAGAATTTCAATGGCTACCGATCCATGAAAAATCTTTCCAAATTTTAAAACAATTAGTCAGTACAGCTCCAGCATTAAGTTCGTTTGATGCAACAAGGAAAATACTTTTGCAATGTGACGCATCAAAAAATGGTGTTGGATGCTGTATGTTTCAAATATACGATAATAATGTTAAAAAATTAGTAGCATGTTCGTCAAGAACTATGTCTGAATCGGAAATCAATTATAGTCAAACAGAAAAAGAAATGTTGGCCATCTTTTTTGCTACACAAAAATTTCATGGTTTTATATATCGTGCGAATGTAGATGTTCAAACCGATCACAAACCTTTGGTTGCGATAATGAAAAAACCAATTAATAAGATAAGATAAGATAAGATAAGAAAATTGTTACATTTTGCTGATATGTTATCGAGGTCAAGTTTCAAAGTAATTGAGCACGACAATGACATGTGTGAAATGATTCATTCAGTATCAAAATATCTACCCATGAGCGATGAACGAAAATTGCAATTCAAAAAAGAAATTTCGAAAGATGAAACCCTACAAGAACTTTGTAATTATATACTAAATGGTTGGCCAAAAGAAAAACATATTGGCGATAAGCTGAAACCGTTTTACAATATAAGAGACGAGATTTATACTGAAGATGATTTTGTTTTTGTACGAAATAAAATTATTGTGCCAGAGTCATTAAAATTATTTGTTTTAGAAACTATACACAAGGGTCATACAGGTACCAGTAAATCTATTGCAAAAGCACGTCAATTGTTTTTCTGGCCTCATATGAATAAGGATATAACTTTATTTATAAAATCATGCCGAGTATGTGAGAAACATATGCCGTTACTACCTCACAGTGTACCAAAACTAAGATTTAACAAAATTGGTGCTGATATTTTGGAATATGGTCAAAATTCTTTTTTAGTTCTAATTGATTATTTTTCTCACTGGATAGAATTGATAAAATTATGTAGTAAATCTAGTAATAGTGTAATMAATGCCATGCAAGAAGTCTTTACTCGATTTGGATACCCTGAAACGATAATAGCAGATAATAACCCATTTTTGTCATATGAATGTAAATGTTTTTACCGCGCAAAGGATATTTCTATATCAACATGTTCACCCTACCACCATCGAAGCAACGGTATGGCTGAAAAAGCCGTAAATATTGTAAAAAATATTTTGCGAAAATGTGCAGATGACAATAGCGATTGTAGAGAATCTGTAATGGAGTATAATAACACACCAATTATAAGTCTAAAAGCATCACCTGCACAAATTTTGCAAAGTAGACGCTTACGCGCAACATTACCGATCATGTTGTCATCTAAACTTGAACCAAAAATTAAAGAACACGTTTATGAAACATTATGTCAACTACAGAATACGTATAAACAAAATTTTGACAAAAAGACACGAAACTCTAAAACCGAATTTCACGAGGGGGATAAAATAGTAAWCAAAACTGAAAGTGATAAGATCWGGCAAAAAGCAGTCATTGTAAGAAAAGCCAAAGAACCACGAKCTWTTTGGGTGCAGAGAGAAAACGATGGAAAAATACTACGTAGAAACACAGGACAAATTAAACTGTCTTATACAAAAGCAGACCAGGAAATATTAAAACCAGAGTTATTTCCAGAAAACATAAGTCTAAGTAATAATAACGCAAGATTTGATCAAACCACTAAAACTGTTGATCATGATCAAGACCATTATACTAAACATGACATATTTAGAGATAGTGCCAAGGAATCGAATTATAATAATGATAGAAGTAGAAGTGGAAGAATTATAAAACCTGTTATAAGATTAGATTTATAATTTAAGTTGTAATAATAGTTTAAGAGGGGAGGTGTCCAGAGAGTTGGCAACATTGTGATTGTTAGGTTAAAAACAATGTTACTAAGTTCACTCCACTAGATCACGTAACTTCAGATATGTTGTACGTACACGTCACAAGACATTGGAATAAATTAGTTATTAGTGTCTCACGTTGTTTTAATTATCAAGTGTATAAATATAAATACAAAACAAACCTGACGCGAGAAACACATCCGAACTGAATCAAATCCCCATACCAAGTTTAAACTGACATGTTACAATGCCAGGTAATTATTGCAATGCGTTATAGTATATACACACGTATCCAGTTCAGTTGTTCAGTCATGCTGTACATACCTACACCAAAACCTTTCAAAGCAGTACAGTAAACAGTAAAAAACGAAGTGTCGATTGTCGGTGTCAGCTGTCACTAGGGATGAGCGATATCGTGATTTTCAAATCACACTGTGAATCGTTATTGCGATATTTTTATATCAGTGATTTTAAAGCGTGACGTGATCACGACATTTCGGCTCGTTCATCAGATGCGTTTCGCCGTTTCGCCTCCCAGCAGCGCAATTCGCTATATCGTTATTCGTTACCAGTCGTTGTAGACAACTGGCGCGGCGCGCTGGCTACAAAGCGGTAATTTTCTACTCTACTCTACTCTACTCGGACTAACGTTGTCGATTAACTCAATATGCAAAATTTTGGCTTATTTAATAAGCATCTTTTCTCCTTCGGCACATATTGATTACATGTTTAGAAGTGTTTGCCTCTTTATGTTTATCAATGACACGGCCTACGTAAAACGACCGGTGCTGCCAGACAGGTGTTAACGGATAGCGCAGCAGACTCAGCGATAGAAAAGTGCAGCAGCTGCTATTTTTAAATTCCAATCGGACCCATTTTTCATAAATCAAATATAGTTCATTAGAAAGAATTTTTATTTTGTTATTGTATTTTTTTATCGTACTTATGCAAATGTTACATTTATGTTTGTTTTGAGACCGTTGTCTTTATTTTTAGTACCCACAATAATAAAGAATTTATTTTTTAATCACATCTCATATGCTTTGTTACGTGTATATGTTTGTGATATCCTGTTAAAATCGTAACTGACTTATCACACACACCGCCGAAATTACTGAAATAAAAAGTGAAGTGAGCGATTCCGTTACTAACAAGCAGTGAGAGCCTCTTGCGGTAAGGCGGAAACGCGTATACCGCGATTGCGATTCGCGAACCGCGATCTCCTATGCCGCTACTAGCTAATCGGCCCTATTCTGTAACTCCAAATCGAATCGAAATGAGTCAAATCGGATCGGAAACGCTGGTTGAAATCGGAAACACAGAAATTCGTATTCAATAACTCACATCGTTTCGATCATCGAAATTACCACGTCGGAATAGTTTCCGACGATCCAACCGCTGTCGGAATGACGTTTTAATTATCGGAATATCAGTCGCGTAAGATTAGAAGGGATTGCAAGTTCTCGTGAATAGTGATTTGTGCTTTGGTTGCGAAGTTTTTTCTAATCTAATAGTGTTATTTATAAATTTATATTAAGTTGATCTTTTGCAAAAATGATATATTCAGTTTGACCAATTAAAGTAAATTATGGATTTTCAATTAAATGCGGGATGGTAACTATTTACTATAGCGTCCCATCACCTATCGAGTTCAAATTGTGCGTAACCCTAGAAAGTGGCCTTCTGAACACGAATATGAAATCCGCGGACGCGGCTAGTTTTCAAGAAATATGCCGCCCAGTGTCGCATGCTCCTTAAAGTTTGGTCGTCCTACGCGTAGCGTTTTCAAGCAGATTTGGGGGTTGTTTTTTTACCGCGCGATTTTTGAGGCGTTTAGGCCGTGTTTTTTTGCTGTACAGAGGTTTTCTTCTTTGTATTTTCGACGCTCGACATTTTTTTTAGTTATAACCTGCTACCTGTGACACGGTGAAACCAACATATAAAATAATCCCATCACATCTGCTGGTATCTTATGACACTTATCACCACAGTTACCACCTGGTCAACACCTTGGAAACTGAAAATACACCCACATAAAGCAATGTTGTCAATATGCCAAATCGAAATCCCAGTTTCCAATTTGGCCCGTTTTCGATACGTATTATGGAATACCAATTAGAACGAGATCGGAGTGACACTTTCCGATTTGTAAACTTTCCGATTTGCCGCGTTCTTTCCGATTCGATTTTTTAGGAGTTACGGAATAAGGACGAATGCGTCACAACAGGAGGTGACTGAAAGTCGTGATCACGATATCACAGGTATAAGGAAGTCTCAATAACAGTCGCGACCTGTGATTTTTTAATATCAGTGATTGAATCACAGTTCCCTAGCTGTCACTGTCAACCATAAACCTTGCTATGAAGAACATTGCACACTGATGCCAACATAAATCAGTCAACTTTAAAGTTCTGTGAACAGTGTATATGTATAGCATTGTTTGTGAGTATACTATAAAAAAATAAATAAAAAACGTGGCCTAGATACGTACTAAAACTAAGCAACGTTTAACTTATTATATTTATATGGGGAGCGTGCACGTTGACTAGTAGCGCCACCGGTGGTGAAATAACGCAAGATTGAGGTATACGCAGCATGACACTCAAACACTCATGAATTTTGTTGGTTTACTTTTGCTTTAATATTGCGAGGGAAGTGTGTAATACGTTGAAAAATGCCTAAATCTCAAAGAAATTGTTGTGTTGTGGACTATAATAATACTGAAAACTCGTGTGGTAGCAAAAACATACGCTTTTATCGATTTCCTGGGAAGCTGAACGAAAACAACATTGTGTTATGTGTTCTGCAGTATATAGGTATACCTAGTATAAAACGACTTGAGCACTTGACCCGCGAGAGATGGTTGCCCAGAAGAACACATTGTAGCGTGGGGCGTTCGTCTATTGGCTACAGTTTAAACGAAAAACATTGTCACTTTCGCTTACCGTATTTAAAGCTCTCCGTGTCTCCGCCCGTTTCTTATCATCGTTGAAAAATCCTATTTCATACAATGGCTTTACCTTATTGGAATTTCGTAATAGATTCCAACCCTGCGTCTAATACCCAAGCATATTATGTAGCATGAACAGTAGGTATGTTTTCAGGATGGTTTAGCGCTCATTCGGTATACGCTATAGTATATGATCTTCGAAGCGAGGTCCGCCTTCGCGCATCTCGCGTCGTTTAGTACCAGCTTATAGATAGCCATTCATATTTGCAGTTGCTTGACTAACAATGAATGCCATAAAATGAAGATGGAAGGCTAAATGTGTAATAATTATTAGTAGGCACTATATTGAGCAGCTTGTAAACAAGCTGGTTCTTGTTTGTGCTTTGTTTCACACTATTTATCGAATAATTGGACAAGTAAGGAAGGTTTCTTGAAAATGATAAATAGTGCGAAATAAAGTACAAACAAAAACCAGTTTGTTTGCAAGCTATTCAATATGATAAATTCCACATATTTCACAAACACTGCGCCTTAAACTATTCAGTTTATTATTATAAGTAGTTACTTTAATATCTCCAAAACCGTATTTGATTATTATTTCGTTCATTTAGCATAAACACCCGTTTTTGCCGTGTCACCTTGCATACGATTTAATTTGTATTTATACCCCACATTTGTCTGTTCAATCCACAAGATGTTTCTGAACGCGGGTGCGTGCACGCTCGCTATACTTATAAACATTATATCGAATTATATTAATACTTAGTGTGCATCTAGTTTTTATTTTTAACAAAATTTTCTTATTATAATTCTATTTATTTTTTTTCTCAAAATTGTTTTGTTCAGTATTAAATAATATTAATAGCTATTATTTAGTAACTACAAAAACGACTGATGGTTCACACCTTGTCTGAATGCAGTGATAACTATTCTAAAAATTTACTGAATAAACTACTTAAATAGCTTAGTTTGCCATTATATTGATAGGATTTGTGCTTTGTTCCTTTTCAAACGAAAGTAAAAGACAAAACAAATTAGTCTGGTTACGAACAATGGACTTGGCCGCAAGCACTTTGCCTTTCCTTTTTCAGTAAAAGCTTCGTTCTTACACTAAGCCGAGTTTCAACTTTGTAACGTCGTTTTGCGTGAAATTTTCTCAATTTAAAGTTATAATGGCCGGAACCGGGGTATACACAAAATTTCACCCATTCTCCGTCGTAATCATACATTTACTTACCCGATTAATCTGAAGCTCGTCGAATGCCCTTCCCCTTCCTGCTTTTAATTCTTGGTATTGAGATATCACACACAGTAAGGCATAAATCTGAAAATATTGAGTTGGCCTGATTTTCATTCAAGGCAATGAAAAATCTACTTACGTTTAATACTATTAGGAAGAAGTCTAGTGTCACAAGTATGGCGCTACTGGGATTAACTACTATCTGCAAAAAGTACATATATGCAATGCCTAATATTTAAGCTAGTAATAGCTAATTGATCAATCACAATAATTGCATAAATTTAGTATATCTATACATTTTTGTTAGGCATTCCTTTGATTAAATGTCTGCTATGCATAAGACACTATTTACTGTTATCGTAACTTACCGCGTGTGTGATAAACATATAAGTCACGTGTACTACATCTCCCAAAAGGAACACGATCACGCTGCACATCCATGGAATGAAAAGCGTCGGAATATCCTGGAAAGGCACACGAGATTTATATAAAAGATTACTTTATAAATGCATTTGATTTATATATACCCTGTACAGTCCGTAGAATAACAGCAGGGTGGTCAAAATCCCTAACAGTGAGTTGCACAAGAAGTAGGTATTGAAGACAATCGATGCTGGAAAAAATGCAAACTTTGATTTGTATATAGTTGAACATATAACATACAGTTTACCGAATGTATATAATTATTTAAATGTGAAGTTGTGAACTGCACTACAAATACACGCATTTAATCAAAATAACTCTAAAAACCTTTCTTTTCAAACGAAAACTAGACATCTCTTGTAAAAAGTCTGCGATTAGGTACGTCACGTAAATAATCATGGAATTATATACAACCTATAAATGATGCTAAGTTGTAGTCCGGTTTTTCAAGTATAAAGTCTATATACAGGGTGGGCCCCGGAAACGTATTTTTTCATAACTCAGTAATAAGGTTGCCGCGAGACGAGACGAGATTTTGATATTCTCGATCTCGATTTCGAGAAAAAGTAAAACTCAGTGCGCGATTTCAGTCTCGATGTGGCATTCACGATCTTGTATTGGGAATATCGAATTTGTGTATATTTCGGATGGTCAAAATAAACACAATATTAATAGATTCATTAAAATATCGATTTAGAATATTACACAAAAAATAGTAATCTTTAAAAATCGAAAACCGATCCATATCTCCAACTGGATTTTTTATGATTAAATCTTTAACACAACATACATAAATAAATAGCCATCGTCAATACTATAAATAAGGAAGAAAAAAGGGAAACATTTAGAAATATTTTGACTTTGTCAAAAATATAGAAACAAGCAACTTACAGGCCAGGTCAGGTCAAGTCAGGTCGCAAACATAATATTAATTTAGATAAAGTAAATAATACAGAAGTGGTGAATTAAATTACAAAAATCATTTGGAATAGTAAAATTTTGTTCATTAATAATTTTTCAAATTTCAAAATAATTTAATTTTGATGATTCATTGGGCAAATGTAATGWATTTATATTGTCTAGCGTGACAGTGTGCTTATTTAACAAACAACAAGCATGTATAGTTACAATATCTGTATTTTTTTACTTCTTGAATTTTTTAAAATGTTCCTTACCTCGAAATAAAAAAGATCTTCCCGTTTATCCAAATTCTCAAACTTAAATTCTAAATTATTTATTTGATCTAAATTAATATTACGTTCGTGTTGCTGGCCTGTAGGTTGCTTTTTAGTTTGAGGTCAAGTCTGCATGTTTCTATATTTTTGTCAGTCTGAAGCTCCCCTCTTCATTTTGTAATTAATGGTACTGACGGTGGCTATTTGTTAGCCGAAAGCGCTGTATTTTTAATTCAACAAAGTGGATATAACTTCAAGTATGTTTTCTTAAAAAAGATTCATTAGTATTCTTTACTGAATCTAATTTATTTATGGAACACAAGAAAGAAAAAAATTAACCAATTTTATCATTAAAAAATATTTCTCTGCACTTGGCACTTATAGGTATAAACTTTCTGCTTAAGTTACTAATTTTATTATATATGTACCGTAAGTAAACATACAGCCTTATTTCTCTCTGACCTACAGCATGAGATTATCATAGCTGATTTATCTGCCATGTTTGCGCTTACTGATGGTGCTAGAATGTAAGGTTGTATGCATTTCAGTATGCATGTTCAGTATTTAACCATTAAAATACGACGTAAGATTTACACTTTCTTATAATAAGTTATTAAATACTGTCACATGTGAAAGGTTACATTACAAACATAAATAAGACCATAACAGATGAAAATCGTTAATACCGCAAAATTGAAACAGGTATTCAACAGTGACTATATTACAATACTCATATTCTATATAGGCGGTTGTATTTTCTAAATACCTAACTTATTAAGGGTAAAAACCAGCAAATAAAAGGCACTAAAGGGGGAGAGTTTGGCAGGCTAGTTTTGCATTGTATTCCATCTGCACAATTTTTAATTCCCGTAGGAACGAAATATTTAGGAAGACTACCTACTTGCTAGTTATTCCCTGATTTCCAATATTCACTACCTATATAAATAGTGATTTATTATTACTATATTATATCTATAAAAATGCCAATATCTAGACTTACTTTTCTTGCTTTACATAAGTATTTTTTTTAAATATCAAAGGCTAATAAAAAGTTTTATTAGTCATTTAAATGTCTTCGAGATCGAGATTATCGAGGCAAAATCTCAAACTCGTATCGAAAATGCCAGTCTATTTAGAATTTCGAGACGAGACCGAGAATTTTTTAGTTACGGACTGTAAGAAGTACAAAGACTTTATTTATATTTATATAAAATTAGTAAATAAGAATTAAAAGCATTATTTTTATTTTACAGTTTCCTGGATATTCAAATTTTATCTTACTTACTACTTTTTAGGACGCCATCATAAACGCAATGCGTTTATGGCATTCTTTTTAAAAAAAATTCTTTATATATTTTTTATTCTGAACTGAATATTTCGTATATTATTGCATTTCCTCGTTGACTTTTAAGGTTTGTTTGGTTAACATACCATACGCCTAAAATGTACAGTTTTTGAGAAAATAAGCGCTAAAGCAAAAAATGGTCTTCTGCAGGCTCTCCGCCATTTTAAATATATAAAATTAAGTGCAACTACAGTCTACCTCTGTCGTGTTATGTAAAAGTCAAAATTTGAATTCAATTTTGTAGGGTATGATACATTCAATTTATTAGCGTAAACGTGCCCGACTCAGCGAAAGCTTTAGTCGATCTACTGACACCAAATAAATTAAGTTTTACAAAAGAACTAATTAATTTTATGCAAAATAGTTTTGCTTGTGGAAACTTTTTTTTTAATATCTACCTGCTTACTGGTAGGATTTAAGCTTTCCACAGATTGAAAATTTTAAAAATAGTTCTGTCGAATGTAATTGTGAAAATATAATAATTGTAATTGTAACAAAATGGGTAATTCAATGAATTGCAACTGTAGAGGAAGTATTTAATTAATGCATCAACTACAACGAAAGTAATTAAATTACTTTTTCAAGTAATTATAATTAAATACTTAACACTGTCGAAATCTTTCAATAAAGGAATTTGTATGCATCATATCAATGAAAGAATTTATTTATTTCTAATTTTCAATAATATTTTAAGTACAATGAATTAAATTAGGCATTCCAAACCACGTGACCCTGGCTGAGGGTATATTAGAGATGGGCGTTCTAGTTCTATTTGGTGAATAGTTCATGCTGAATTAGTTCAATTTTATCGTTAAAAATGAACTATAGTTCAAATTCGCTGGACGCTTCTCATATCGTAATTCGTAGTATTGCAGTTGATACAACATATAAATATTACATTAAATATAAGTACATATTATGTACTTGCGGACTTGTGTCATATAACATACAACCGCTGATTGCTGTTTAGTTCTATGATAGCTACACATGTGTGTATTTGAGATATGAAATGTAATAGGTACTTCAACTGTTAATGAAACTGGCGCTATGAAATATATTCAGATTGGTAAATAACATGCCAAGCACAAGGCGCGTAACAGGCATTTTCGTTTAAAAAACACTAATAATATCTTAAAAAAAGGGCAAAAAGAACTCACAACTTCACAAAAACACAAAGCGTGACACTTTTCAATCATAAGGCTGTTTGCTATAATGACATTAAAACATACGGTTACCCTCAACGGCCATATTAGGCTTTTTAGAACACGTGACTTTTGAGCGACTGCCAGGGGGCAAATTTCAAAACGATGCAGCTTCTAGCGCGCTGTCATAGAAACCCCATTACTTAATGCCAACGTCAGTCATTAGAGCTGGGACATTCGATTCAATTCAAATCGTTCAATCAATCGCGTAGATTCGGATCATTCAAGTCGTTCAAAAATCATTACTGAGAACGAGTTATCGAGTTGTTTAGACCTGCTTAAAGACATATGGATCGTGAATTGAAAGTGACAGCGGTGTCTCCTGTCTTGCCACAGCATATAAATATGCTCTCATGCTGTGTTCTCGTCGTGTGCTGTCGTCAGCCGTTAACCATGTACGACGCACGAAAAACGCTGATTCATTTGCTGTGAGCCAAATCAAGGCATGAGTCATTCAATTTGAACGACTTGGTTATGAAGGACCCAACTCTATCAGCCACGCGTCCGTTTCCAAGGTTTCGCAATTAAAAATTTCATTGACAACAACTAG
Source organism: Rhyzopertha dominica (assembly GCA_025024175.1). Lineage (NCBI taxonomy): Eukaryota > Metazoa > Arthropoda > Insecta > Coleoptera > Bostrichidae > Rhyzopertha > Rhyzopertha dominica. The sequence continues at coordinate 36,263,423 of QCXZ01000003.1, read as the reverse complement.
GTAAGTGTGAGGACGTTAACATTTTAATACTGCGTATTTGCGTTGATTGTGACTTGTTTATCTATTTTTTTGTTGTCTAATGTCGGTAGATTTCTCAATTCATTCTGACCACACTTCTGTTATTTCTTGTTTCATGATTGCTTTACTTTTCATTTTCTGTTCCTCTGTGGCTAAGAAATGTAATATAAACATTATTACACCTATTGAATTCATTCTAAAGCATCAGTAGGTTGTTTTTGCTGTTTCATGCAGTGCAACATTTTATCAACATTATAACATACCTAATTATATTACAATAAAAACCTTTATTTCTTTTTTCCATAGGTTAGACTGGCGAACTAGTGAGAACAGAATCTTACAGAAAAAAGAAAATTAAAGCCTTAAACTTAGTATTTCAACGAGTATATCTGTTTTTAATCGCAGCTCAACAAGTTCTCCGGGAGTAGATAACTGTCAAACCTTAATTTTACCAAATGTCATTGATAGTTCATTGTAATTCAAAGCAAAGAATTCTATTCTATTCTAGGTATGCCCTTCAATCTTATGGTAGTTCTTGAATCAGGTAGTTTTATAGTCATGGTCTGCTGGCGTGCCAAATATTCTGATATCCCTTATAAAAGCAAATGAGTGCTGTGTCGTGTAGTACACGAGTTTATTCTCCATCCTTCAAGCCCAAGACATATAAGCACTCGACACTACTAGAGTAGCCTTCAAGTAAGTTAAACAAACGTCTCTAGATGAAATCTTACCCAAAGATCTGTCGGTATTTCAGCTATGCTTTGTGATGTTGCGCGCAAATATCCAGCAGTACCGAACGTAATAGGTTTTGGTTTAGTAGTTGCAAGTTTCGGTCAATCCATTTAAGGTGGTTTGATTATACAAAGCCCAGACTGTAGCTACCCTTATTTCGGAACAATGATATCTTAACAAAAATTGGGGTCCTGTAAAACGTAGATCACATTTATATATACTTACAACGGTTATATTATTAAATAAATAAATTAGTAATTATAATTAAGTCTACGCTACATGAGTTAAAAAAGGACATGATTCTTTTATTAAGGGAAATGTTTGTTAAAATAATTTGCGCCGATGACGTTTAGTTTTTTAGTATTGGACTTTCGCTAATAAGTATAACACGAGCAGGTTCGTCTAGTTAATTATAATTAATTAATGGCAGTGTTTATGAAGTCGAATAGGAATATAATTCACGTTTTTAATGGACAACAGAAACATAATTCCTTTGTACATAKCCAGATACGTTTGCACTGATGAAAATAACACGCTCTGACTGTTACATTTGACCAATGCGGGCACCGCAGAGTCTGCGAAAACGTTTTTAAATCGAGGAATACCCTATGGATATTCACAAACCGAGTCGTGACAGTTCAGTATGTTACACCAGCACTAGGACATACGTTCACAGCGACATAAACCATCATCACGGACTTACTTGACCCGTTTTTTTGTGAACGCAGGTTATAATATAATGCACATTGTAAGCTGTACTGCAACAGTGGCGGCTGGCTAGGTGAGACGAGCGAGGCGTTTCATAAACAAACTAAGATCTTAATTTCAAAATGCACTTTTAATTTAATTTTAAAATTTTTGGCAAGGTTTATAAGCGTTATCTGATTAAAGAAATATTATCAGTTACATCGGTTAACGGATACCTATATTTTACTTCGTAGTTACATCGGACGGAATTATTGCTTGTTTTCACGAAATTTTAAATAACTGCAACTAGGAATAAAATTCTAGAAATAAGATTTAGAAAATGACCTCTCCTAACACTAGTTAATAAAGAACGAGGAGCGTAGGTGGAATATAGAGATAAAAGTGAGCTTATTTGATAAAAATTGATTTTTAATGCCCAAGATGTACTATAATAATTTCTCATGCGTTATTTTATTTTAGGTATAAACATTAGGTTATGCAAAACTTCTTAATATTGTTACATTACAATTAAATGACGCGCGACATATTACAATAGTTCCGAGACCAGATATGTCTGGATAAAAGAAGTACCGGCTTAGGTCTAAGTATTTCAACATTTTGTGCCTAAGAGCATTTGTTGACATGCCTGTGATAGCCATTGTAATATATATATATATATATATATATATATATATATATATATATATATATAAACGGCTGGTTAACCGCGTGTTAACCAGGGGGTCTGGTTAACCACGTTTTGTGCAACGGGGCCTTTAAGTGGCAAACCCAAAATTTAAAGGTTTGTCAATATTTAAGAATGGTGAAATATATGTTTTGACTAAAAAAAATATATCATTTAGGAAAAAATATATCATTTTTTTATATATATTTCATATGGAATATCATATATCAGTAATCACTAAAATATATAATAATGATATATAAAATAGCAGGTGTGGTAACCCAAAATGGGAGAGGGACCAAATCAAACTAACAAACCTAACCTTAAAGATTAGAGGACCTCAGATATTAGGTTCTGATGCACAAAGCACGTTGTCAATCTCCTAGGGAGAACTCAAACAACACGACACAAGAATTGTCACTAGGTATATTACAATACCGCAATTCATATAACCAATGAGTTAGACAAAGGAAACATATTTTTTCCTAAAATGGTGGATTAAACCAAACAATTTTAGTGTTGTTTGAGATCTCCCTATGTAAAGGGCAACGTGCTTTGTGTATCAAAGCCGGATCTCTGACAAATCTCTAATATTTAAGGTCAGGTTTGATAGTTTGGTTCTATCTTTCAACTCCTTTATAAACATTTAAATTTCCCGCCACTATTTTGCTCTAAAATGGCGGACTATTGCGATACTGTAATATATTTAGTGACTGTAGGTTGGTGAACTTCAGATCTTTTAATTGCTTATTATAGTGCCAGTTCGTTAAAAGAAAGTTTCAAGAGGATTTAATTTGAAATTAGGCTAATTACATTACGTTGTAGTAGTTTGACACGAAGACAACTGTAATAAAGAATCTTCGTTTATATCATTTTATTATTATACAGTTGCTTAGTCTCGTTGCCATGGTTACCGCGCCATTCCACTCGAACTAATATTTGCTTGCCTATGGGCATTTTGATTTTGAACTCTCTGATACGCGTCCACACTCAGTTTTACGCATTATTAGTACATTTGTAGCAAACGTAGTAGGCTGCAACGTTGTCTCGCAGATTTGGTACGATGCGATGGTACTAGCGTATATCTATTTAGGTACATTTTCTTATAGTTTGAGAATATAATAAATAAATCGAAAAACAGAAAATAGAGTGAAATATTGAAAGTGTATTGATTGCAGTAATAATTTATTTAAAAAATTAACCGTTTGTCGTTAATAACCTTTACATCAATCGCATGAAAACATGCCACCAATAATACGTTTTTTCATAAATGGTTGATAAATATCATTAACTACCTATATGTTGTCAACAAACCAAGAGTCGTGTGAACAGTATCCCAGTATTTAAATAAAAAAATTAAATACCCATTGCAGGTTTTAAGGTTTTAAAAATTAAATGCTTAGAAGCCGTAAATTGTTATGCTTTCACGTTTGGAGAATAGTAGTGAGCTCTCCAATTCGAAGGGCCATAGAAGCCGTCATTCCACACTATCAATCCGGATTTAGCTGATTTTAACACAAAACGGGTACGAATTTTAAGAAAACAGCTTATAACTGTTAAACAAGTGTCGATAAGTACAGTGAATTAATGCGGGATTAAATTTTGCACACTACAATACCTAAATTACATATGGTTTTATTTGAAATAATGAAAATATTTGTTGTTGACTAAAATGGCTAAATGCAATAAGTAATTATGACCACCCTGTAAATATTTAACAGGTCACAAAGGTACTATAATAAATTGTACATTGTCTTTCTAAAACTTCTGAAACTGAACTAATCGAGGCAGATATCACTGAAACAGTTGATTTTAGATAATATAGATGACTTTGAGCAAACATCTGTATATGAATTATAGAAGTCAAAAAACTGAAAATATAAGGGTATTTTATTTAAAATAATGAAGTTGCCCATTACTTCCGGCACAACTGGAGGTTGTAGCAGTTTGAGAATATTTTAGTTGGCACTTTTAATGGCACTATTTGAATTAGTGTGCTAACTTTCAAAATTTTTCAATTTCTATTTTCCTAAAGGTTTTCGTCGGACACCCTGTGTACAGTGACTCAAACTACTATTACTATGTTTTACTTTTTACACCTTTTACAAGCATGGCTAGCGTTGAGCAGGATAGCCAAACGTGGTACATTTCTGTATTTACCAACAATTTATAAAAATATGTACATAGGTATTGATGCATGTATTAAGCTATTTGTTTTATCTGCTCACTTTCTGTATGTGGAGCACAAGCTTTTATCCAACTGCAGTTTAAATTTTATCTAAAACCCTTGCTCACTGTTGCAGATGATGTTTTGTAATTTTGATCTTACGTTACGCGGCCTCTTGGGATATTACACGGTCGGAAACCAATACCTGTAAAATTGCAGATACGAAGTTGTGGCGAACTCGGGACCTGCCCTAAATTGCCGCGTCTAATATTATTAATTACAAGTATCGAACTTACTGACTGACGTGAGGTTAGGATCGATGAAACTGGTCAGTGGCTGGATGGTTTGGTTGTTCTCTCGGTTGTTCCTTAGTAATACCAGTTCGTCGTGTAACATGGCTGATGTCATTACGGCATTCAGTATGAAATAGCCCTGCAACGAAAAATCTGTATAAAGGGATGTACTTCAGCTATTGCATTATTTATTATAATTTATTTATAAGAATACTACTACACCAGATAAATACGGTTGGATTCAGAATTCGAAATCTAAAAGTATGTGCATACCAGGGACTGCTGTTTGTATATCTGATAATATTTTTATTCTTTCCTATAGTTCTCTTACCGTAAATAGGTACCTGTTACTAAATAAACACGTCTTTCTTGGGATTTTGTTGCGTGTTAGTGGAAATACAGTATACCAGGTGGTGACTGCCAAAAACAMAAAATATAGTACGTATTAGAAACAATACTGCGTAAACGACCGCATTGACATACAAAACCTAAACMATATATAGAATATAAATTGAAAACTGATCCATATTCTCTAAGTGGCGTTATTAATTAATTCTTCAAAAGAAAATATTCTTAATGTGAACTTCCACTAGACAATCTAAATTCATTACATTTGTGTACTAAATCATCTAAATTAAATTATTTGGAAATTTTAGAGATTTATAAAATTATTAACGAACAAAATTTTACTATTCTAAATGATTTTTGTAATTTCAATTGTCCTATTTTAAATTCTTTGTTTGATCTAAATTAATGTTTCGTTTGAGTTATTGGCATGTGGGTGGCATTTCAGTTTGTAGTCAAGTTTGCTTGTTTCTGTTTTTTGACTTTGTCAAACTGTTAGTTTCATTTTACGTTTGTACTGACGATGGCTAGCATGTAGCCGAAAGCGCTTTACAATTTAAAAATAAAGTGGAAGTTCACATTAAGAATATTTTCTTTTGAAGAATTAGAATATAAATTTCTCACATTGTAACAATAATCGATTTATATTCTTTTATTCAAGTGCAAGAACAATAAGTACTACTAGACTACTATTTGACATACGAAATATACATCCAAACACGCAGTCTTGTTAATTTTTAAATCACTGTTGCCAGGTTTTCAAAATGCTTTTTTTTCTGTACCTATATATGTGGTACATATGTACATATGTATATTCCAACAATTCCTTCTATGTAAACGATACAGAAACACTATGTTTATAAAAGGACAACGTAAGATTTGTTAAAATCTTCTTATCAGTTATAATCATCATATTACATGCAGCTATCATCATTTAATTTATGGGCGTACATGTATTATAATTAGATAAAGAAGCACCAAACCATTAAATGACTCAAAGCTAAAGAAAATATAAATAAACAAAACTGAAAGCTAAGGGTAGTGGAATATCTTCGCAAGTTAATTGTTACGATTGAAATTATTCTGACCACTTACCCAGTGGCGGATCCAGGATTTTGGTTGGGGGGGGGGGTTGACCCATTGGAGAAATTGCTTATGTTTTTTATACAGGGTGTCCTCGAAATACACCGACAACGTTTGACAGATGATAGAAAATGCAATTTTAAAAACCTTTTTCGAATAAAAAAATTCCGAAAACGCTTGGGGGGGGGGCTTGAGCCCCTTAGCGTCCCCCTGGATCCGCTACTGCCACTTACCTGTACAGGGTGTCCCATTTTTGTTGTAATTGTAGGGTATCTTGGTAACTATTAATGCTAGAGGGTTGCGGTTTCGACATTACTGTATTACTTTTTTGTTCTGAATTCAGCTATATCGTCGCCATTTTTGTATCATCTTTTGTTTTAAAGCCATAGCCAACTTTTGGAAAATGTAACATTTCTTCAGTTCTCAATATTTCGATTGACTATGTAGACACAAAAACACAGTAAAGACATTTTTATAGATATTTCTATTCTGAATTCAATGGCGTACTCAGAATTTTTTTAGGGGGTCACATTTTTGAGATATAACACAAACTTGCATTTTTTTAGATAAAAACCATAGTTGGCATTGTTATGGTTGAAAAGAACAATTTTTTCTGATTAAGAAAATGTATACATTGTTAGGTTTATCTTTACTAATTTAGGTATTATTCCAATTTTTGTATCTAATAATTTAATGAGATTTACTTTTTTCGTCAAAATGGATGTAAATATTTGATAATAAACAATACATAGGTACTTATCTCCAAATATCCAATCATTTTCATTAGTTACATGGCCTTCTAGAATATCGATAAAAAAATGCATGAGCGCTCTTAGGAGTCTTATGTATGTATTCTAATATGCATATATTAGGTATTTGTAAAGGATTAAAATTTTTACTTAATAATATCAATTATATCGTGTATTTTCTTATCCCATAGCCTCCTGGATGTAAACGTAAAATATGATTAAAAACGAGAATTTGACACCCTTACATATTGTAATATCTCGAGATGTGAGTACCTATTCTTTTGTTGATTCGTGAATGTAGCGGGTATATCACTCTCGTCAAATGATAATTTTGAAAAAATATGTACTACGTTCGTTTTGTAGGTTTAAACTAGCTATTATTGTATACGTTTAATTACCTTAATGTCAAACAGTCATTAAAAATGAGGATTGAAATGCACCCAGCTTTCAACAGTTACATATACCCCCCAGGAATTGACGGCGTCAAATTGATGAAGATACATCGCCACGATTTCAAAACACACAACGTCCTCGCACTATCATTTGTTAGGACGTCCTACTTTTTGTCTAACTATAATAGGGAGTTCCCTTTATTCCGCACATTTTGAGCTTTCGAGGCACGTCTTGGGACCGAACTCCTTAATCTATCATGTAGGGTCACTTGCTCTGTTTGGTAGTCCACACTGACGTTATATTTATACGTAACAGCCCACCCAGATGTATTGAGATTTCGCTTTAATACGCTTGTGCAATACTTTATAAATACACAGTCTAGAAATTATACTGACAATTGAATAAATAACACTTTTTGGATGTCTGAAAAACATATTTACATGACTATAATTGATTTGTATTAAGAATATGGGAAAAATGTGAAATGCCGAAAAAATGAGGAAAAGTACTAATCTGCCCCATATATAAAAAAGGTGACAAGCAGTTATGCAGAAGTTATCGTGGTATATATAGCCTCGTTAAGCAGTGTGTACAAGATATTTGCGAAAATATTAACTAAATATGTGAAAGATAGCGTCGAAGCTTCTATAGGAGAATATCAAGGGGGATTCAGAACGGGCAAATGTACAGTGGATCATATTTTTACTTTAAGACATATTATGGCATTATGCAAAGAGGGTGAAGTGCAATTGCACATAGCCTTCATTGATTTTAAACAAGCATTTGATAGTGTAAACAGAGAGAAATTGTATGAGGTAATGAAATACTTAAAGATACCACAACAGTTAAGGAAACTGGTGCAAATGACGCTGAAAGATACAACATATGCGGTTAATGTAAATGGTAGAACTTCAAAAGAATTTACAGTCAGTGGTGGATTAAAACAGGGAGATCCTCTTTCTGCGGTCTTGTTTAACATAGTGTTGGAAAAGATAATAAGAGACAGCAACATTAATACAAAGGGGCTCATAACAAAGAAATCACACCAGTGCATAGCTTATGCTGATGATGTGGCGCTGCTGGCACGAACAAAAGAAGAACTCAAAAGCATAGTGGGAAATCTGGGCAGAGTGGCAGCAGAGTATGGGCTTTCAATAAACGAAGGAAAAACGAGATACATGACTACCAAGAAGACCATGGAGGAGGAGGAGGAGGAACTGAAAGTCTAAATAGAACAAGCGTACATATTTGAGAGTACAGACCTTTAGCTACCTGGGATCAGAAATTGCGGCAGATTGTGAGCAAAAAGGAGAAATAGACAAAAGAAGCCTAAAACCAATACACAACTTATTTCGAGATAAGAACATTACTCGGAAAACAAAGGAAAAGATATACACTACAATAGTACGTCCAGTAGTGACATTTGCATGTGAAATATGGATACTAAGAGAGGAGGACCAGAATAGGTTAACTATACGGGAAAGAAAGGTGCTAAGGAAAATATATGGAGGTGTAAAAGAAAACAAGCAATAACAGAAGGACTAACCAAGAATATGTGAGGGCACAACGAATAAGGTGGCTGGGTCATGTGTACAGAATGGGTCCTGGAAGATTACCAAAAAAGCTTCTAGAGGAAAAATAATAACAAGGAAACAACGTGGAAGGCCAAAGACAAAATGGATAGAGTGTGTAGTGGAAGATGTTGAAAGACTGGGAATTACGAATTGGAAGACAACGGCAGGAAACAGAAAGGAATGGAAATAGATCGTAGGACAAGCCATGGGCCTGCAAGGCCTGAAGAGCTACCTAAAAACCTAACATGTTTTTGAAACATCTCTAATGGTTAGTGTAAATAATTACCTTGCACCAAGTGCTTAACATTTTAGCTGCAAAAACTGTAACAGAAACCACACCATATTCATTATTTTTTGAGAGTTTACTAATCAAAAAAAAGATAAGTTTTACTATACTGATACCATTTAAATAAGATCATTTTTTATTACACATGCTTTTTATTTAATCCTTCAAGATGTGAATCATCATAGTCAATAGTCATTCAGTTATTCCAGTTAATACGTTTCATCATATCCTTAATCTGTAGTATAGCACCTACAACCCAGTTAAGTGACGTCATTCTTTATCGTTCGGGGTCCACACTTGGCATGGTTTTACTGCTTGTTTTCCAGATGATCGACTAACGGACATCGACCAAGTGAATTACACCCATAGCGGAAATGAAGGCAAACAGATTTACTCGGGGGAACTTCCAAGATTAGACCCTTTCAATTAAAAAAGTTCCGACGGCGATAAAGTTTTCACCCCTTATTACTGAAAGTAAATGGAAGTAGAATTGAAAATTAGTAAGGTTGGCAAGTAAGAATAGCGTGTCCGTTTTGATATCAACTAAGAGAAAATCGTCTTACCCTTTCAGGGATCTGCATTTTATCGATTTTATGAGTGAAGGTGAGCGGAGTCGATAATATCTATTCATGGTTGACGAGATAACTTCAATTAATTGTGCTTGAAGCTTGAGTTATTAGTTATACGAGTACATGTAAGCAGTGGTGACGCCAAAATATTAACTGTCGATTATAGCAGTGTTGCGCTCCTCAGTTGATGGCTACTAGCATTCATTCACATATACAGGGTGTTCGCGGTAACAGTCAACAAACAAAAAAAGTACTAAGATACTACTACCCTACAGTCATTTGTTTTTGAGATATCTGATGTTAGATAATTGCTGTTTACGAAACAGTCTACAATACCTAACTTTTTTATTTGACGTCGTAGACTAGAGGTTTAGACGGAAAAGTTTCATGAAATTTTGAAAAGAATTTTATGACGTTTATGAATAAAACAATTGAATATCAACTGACCGAGTTTCGTGAACAGCAACATTATTTAATACCATCAGATATATCAAAAACAATGTTTAATTCGACGCCCTTAATTGAGTTTGCTATAAAAATTGGGTGGTTCTATTTAAAATAACAAACCTGTAGTAGATATATCGGTCAGTTGATGTTCAAGTGTTTTTTTTGTAAATACCACAAAATTGTTTTCAAAAATGCAAAAACATTTCCCTTTTGACCACCAGTCTACGACGTCAAATAAAAGTTAGTTTAACTATTGTAGACCCTTAATGTGATATATTCATGTATCAAAGGTTACAGCAGCATAATATATTGGACTTAACTACAACATACAAATGTAGAGGTTAATGATTAGGACTACTTTAAAAATCTTGTGTACTAGAATGTACTAGTTCTCACCGTTCATTGAKTATGTCCCCCTTCTACGTTTCTAAAATAATAATAGTGAGAAATTGTTGGCTTTTGTTAATTTTTATTATAACATTATAACAGACATTATGATACAACGATACTGACGGCTGGCGCATGTCGTTTTATTATCGATCAGTGTTTAGGTTAATCGCGCGGTCAGTCTGATTCCAAAAGCGGCGAAGCAAGTTAATAAAGCCACCCTAGTGTTATAAAGTATTCTGACTAGTGAAGTGTAGCGTTTTCAATAGCGGCTGTTTGAATTAGTAATGTTGGAATATTTGTGTACTGCAATAGTAGTGTTTACTCTATTTCAGTACTAGTTGTGTAAATAAGGGAAGGTAAGTTAAAAATCCGTATTTTTTTAACTCCTACACGTAACATTGTAGATTTCGGAGGTGCTTTTTGACCGGAAGGACCACAGGTTGTAAAGTCGAGCTAGTAATTTGCAATATATGCCAGTGACGAGAACCAATTTGCAAACATGTATACGCAACTACAACAGCTAATGCAACACACACAGGAAATGAAAAACCAAAAAGGAATGAAAACCGAACTTAAAGCAACTAAGAAGCCAAAAAAATGAGCACAGAACTAATAGAGGTGAAAACGCGCCAAGAAGAATCTAAGAAATAAATAATAACTGCTATGCAATAATTAAAATCGATGAATTTAAAGAAAATCAAAGTATGATTGAAGAAAGAGTCGATCAAGTCGAAGAAAGAGTAGATCATATAGAAGGAAGAGTTGATGGAGTCGAGGAGAAGTTGAAATATTGAATTTTGATTTCGGAAAGACCAGAAAATACACTGATCTACGTTTTCGTAAGAAACTGGAAGCAGCMAGATTAAACCACTGTTGTMTGATGGTCAGACATCGTTTGTGACMTACAAGATGCAGTTCAAAGCAACTGGCGAGGCGAACAATCAGAACGATCCAGATAAACATAGCGCTTTAGTGCGTGGGCCAGGATAGGATTTGTTCCAGTTCTGCGGCCAGCAAAGTAGAACTCAAGAGAAAAATATTTCCAGCAGCTTATTCGCGCACAGGTAAGGGCTTGCAAGCAGCATGTAAAACGACTAATGCTCAGAAGAGGAAACAGTAACAAGAATTTTTATAGATGGCTTGAGGAACGACATTGACGCTGTTGCTGACCACCTACTCGACGATCCGGAAGGCTTTGGAAATCGAGGCAGCACACAAGACATCAGCTGTCAATTGGGACCACAGCAAGGTATGTGGAGCATGGGGCGCATAAAGTGACCCGATCGAGAAAAGTAATTCGGTGAAAGAGGTCATGCACAACAAAAGGGGTTTTACAAACGACTTGAAATCCAGCTGACGCGAAACCTGTTAGCGTTGTGAAAAACCAAAACACTTTAAAAATTGCAGGAACAACGGTACAACTTCAAAATGCTACATCGCCCGAGCAGGCATCTTAACAACTCTGATGTTATTTCCAGAAGGCCGTGTGAAGAATGCAAGCACTACTAGCAAATGGAACAGCGCGACGGCACTGTCAGTGTAGTTAAGACCTAAACGCTCAGCAAGAAGACAACGATATTGGTACAATTTGATGGAAAGAAGACAACAAACTACGATCTGGATGGGAGAAGGTGTCCTCGGATATCCGACTGTAAAAGTGATGTGGGCTGAGTCGGAATCTTTGCGAGTGGAGAACGTCCTGCTGAATAGAGTGTAGAAGAGCGCTGATGGGAAGTATGGCATGGCCAAGGTACGTGAACGATTCTACTGGGTATATTGTCGAGAAAATCATGGTGCCGTAAGTGGGCAACTTGCACAGCGACCAAGGTATCATACATTAGAAAGGATTGCAGTTATCGCGCGAAAGTTTGCTATGGAGGAATAGTCAAAGACAGTTTAAGAAGGAGACCAGGCGTGGCACTATAACCCATAAAGAAGAGTTATCTCTACCTTGAGAAGGACCTTACAGAATAGTGAAAAGGATTAATGACGTAGTTTATAGAATGCAGCGCAGCACACAAAGCTGCGGAAGTCTGAAACTGATCGGGAAAATCAGTTTCTAAGGAGGTGGTAGTGTTATGTAGAAAAACCAGCTCATGCGGATTAGGTAACCATGAGATGACGAGACTGACGGATGACGCATGACGTTCATTTTTATTGACCGGCCGAAGGTTCTTGAAAGTGAACGAATGCTATAGGCTAGTCGGAAAACTTGGAGTTGAATTTAAAAGCAGCGAAGCAAGCGAACAAAGCGATCCAAGTGTTACAAAGTATTTTAGAGTAACTGTAGTGTGGTGTAGTGTTTTGAATGGTGGTTAATTGAATTAGTAGTGCACAAATAAACGAAATTGCGTTAGAAATCCTTGTATTTTCGAATACAGACATGTAACCATACTCAAAATGCTAAACTTTTTAGTTTAAGTAACATAAGTTAGATATAATAACTAAGTTAATAAGTATACAATCCCCAATCGTTGAGAGGAAATACAATTGTTTCTAAATTACTGGATACTAATTATGCCTAAAATAAATGTTTTATACTTGCAGTCCGTTTCGTGATAATAGTTTATTATACTACGATGCCCTGCTAATTATTTCCAAAACTGCATGCTTGTTTTGCACTTATTTAAACAAAGAGTATCCAACATCATTAGCTTGTTTTAATGCCATTCTATATTCAGATCATCATTCAAAGCAAAATATGTATTGTGAGAATTTTAGACGCTACTGGAATATACCTAATGGGATTTTAGTTAGGCCGTTAGTTGGCTTTTTGTCACTAGGTAATACCTCCTTTCGGGAGTATACTAAACACTGAATCAATCGAGTGTTAACATAATACTGCAATAGCGCGTAGACCGTTGTTAATCTGTGTTCTGCAGGGATTAGAACTAACGCAATCAGTTTAAACGTGTGAGTTCTTTGTGCTCTTAGGATTTGAGAGCCATGAGGGATTACAGCTTACGAGTTGTCGATGAGCTAATACCACAAAGCCATTGCTTTTTTAAATGCTTTAGAGAGACACTTAAAACGTAGGAGTATGGAGTTTCCGCAAACAATTTGGAATTCAATGTTTGATTTTACGCCTACTTCACCAAGTAAAATATTAATACACTGCTATGGATATTTTCTGTTATCCCGGTCTTCGAATTTTGAAGTGCGCACATTCTCGTGAGAGTCAAGACATTCGCTAAAACTCATTTTAAACTAAAATCCCACGCTGAATACCTCGAATACCATTGCGAAGTTAGCTGTTGTACATAAATCAATGAGGTTGGAAATAACTCAATAACTTGGTTGGCAAGCCTGTTAGAAATGTGTATTGAATTGCGGGGGTGCAAATTATTTTGCTTTAAAGTTCGTTTTCAATAAAATTGGAGTCTGTTAGGATAAAGTTAGTACCATGCACGTTGAAAACGTTTGTTAGCTATACATAATTTCCGAAATATTGATGGTAAAGTTTAAATTAGTGACTAATAAGGCACAAAATCAAAATAAAGTTTATTATAACAAAATAACAAACTTGGCGTTAAATTAAATTAAACGTGTTCTCTAAACTTAAACTTGACATATATGTTACTACAATAAGATACATGACAAAACGAAAATTGAAGAACTGAGCGTTTTACAAAAGCTACTGGATGTCACGGGCTCGTGCATATCCGTTCGTTTTCAAGTAACTAGCTCTTTAAATCAATATTTTTTATTTCTCCAGGAGAAATTCTTTTAATTTGCGCCCATACAACAACACTATCGCTGCCCAAAACCAGAAAACCAAATGATCGTCCACGTTGAGAACCAATGCCTTAGAGGTAAGGCTTACTAGGGATTAGAGTCAACGATGTTCTAACTGACTGCATCACTAAAATAAAGGCAGCAATGGTTTTGGATGTAATGAATACCCACAATCTATACCAAAAACAATAATTACCCAACGGCGTAAAAGGAAAAATACAAATAATAAACTTTAAATTAATCTGAAATATGTTACACTTGTGTTTTATTTGATTAAATGAATCTAGTTATTAGAATCAGACAAACAAGAAGCTACATCTTTCTCGTTGATTTCATATATTTCGTGGTGTCTAAAACCGCCGAGTTACGACTTAGCTTGCTGCCCGAATCCAGTTACCCGAATTATCGCTATTAGATAACCACCTGGGAACAATAGTTGGAAGAGCCAGCTTTCTCCCCTTCCAGGTTAAAATTATCGTTAAGCTTCACCCCAAAAGCCCCGCTAAAATGAGGAAAGCACTCCCTTTATTGACCTGCAGAATGGCTAAATAGCATCGCTTGGAGGTCAAAGGAGGAACTCAGCCAAACAAACAATGGAGCTGATAATCTTTATTACTTTTTGCGTTGAGAACGTATACGCTTGCAAATAGGTTAGCAAGGTACTCTCGTAACCCGGTTTTGGTATTCTTCGCCTTTCAGTGCCGGGAAATTTACATTTTTATATTAAGTAATTCAATAGGAAGTTACTTATATTGTTATTAGAAGAACGGTTTTAAGAACTATTTTATATTTTTTTAATGAATGTAACCAATAATTATTTTAGAATAGCGGTTATTATAAAGTTTTAAATATTTCATTGTTGGACTTTACACGGTATCAGTCTGCTCAAGAGGTGGATAGGACTTTAAAGAGTTGAATAAGGAAGAATTTAGCTCAAACTTCAACGAAACGTTATAAAGGTTGGCGGGCGATGCCTGGAAATAGTGTTTTTAGAATGGTTTGTATTCGATTATTAGAAAAGAAACATTCCATTCCTTGAGTTCTGGCATTTCACTTTTGATTGCAAACATGGAGCTGTGGACGTTGGAGCACAGCATAATGCATGCTAATATCTCGTCCCAAGTGGCGAGGCGGTTCAGCAGATTCAAGATTAATGGAAATTATTCTTTTTTTTGCGCGAGATAACACAATTTTACATTGGGTAAACAATCATTGAACACGAAAAATATTAATAATTTAACCCTTTCAACGCTCTGTAAGGAGTGTCCATTTTCATGTTTTCGTACGGTGCCTCGCTTATTATTAAAGCTAGAGAGATGAGATTACCGCGATCCTGTTCTTCTTTCTTGGGGCAAAACAGATTTTTTGTTTAACTTTAGATGACCAGGGTTTTTTCCAGTTCGATTTTTAAACTGTTTCTTCTTGACTTTTTTTAACATAAAATTGAGTGCCGTAATTAGTTTTTGGTATTGTAGTTACTTTTTGAGATACAGAACAAACTTATGTATTTAAAAAAATAGAGACCGTAGTTGGCTGTGACAGTTTTTTGGGCTTTTCAAAAATATAAAACTTCATACACTTAATATCTTTCATAAACAGAAAATATGGCGGTTTTCGAAATTTGCCATGTAATTATAAAATATGCTGTAGGTATGTTATTATTGTTATTAACATGCAGTTAGGGAATATAATAAATAATAGATCACATAGTAAGTATATTACAACATAAATTGATAGTTGTTAATTCTAAACAAACAATATTAATTACAAGTATTGATCAAATTGATGTCCGTTATGTTGCAAACATATTGCGCATCTGACAGATAGGGATTCTATTGAATTATATAAATTAATAGACGTATATCGGAGTTGTTCAAAGGCCTGACTAATGTCTTTTAATAATGCATTTGGTGTCTTCTTTTATAAATAATGTTTTTATWTAGCTCCTTAGCAAATAAATCCAAACTTGATAGWTCTAGGCGGYTAGTAAATTGGTCCATTAACACTATTTTAGCAAGTTGTTTTCTAAATAGTTAATAACAAAATCTGCTTGGGCAAAGATGCTCCATCTTGTTGAAGGGTTTTCGATATGTAAAGTCTCTATACACTGAGGGTACCGTTAAATACGTGATAGACCAATTTTCCTCCAAAAAGAAACCAGAATACATTGAAGTCATATTTCGCTTGTCGATGCTATACAGCAACATCTTAGTTTTCATTTGACTAATATCGGATGTTATTGCGATTAAGGATATAATCGCTACTTATCTGGCACTCGTCGGACCAAATAATAAATCTTTCGAAGTTATTATTGTTGTGGATTTTGCATAAATTTTAAATGCAAAATGCGGTTCTCTTTTCATATCTATGATGTAAATGGTGTACCATTTTTGTCTTGTATGTGGTTTATTTATAATTTTTCTGAATTTTTTTAACATGTGTTTTTTGATACCCCAACTTCTACTTCGATTATTTTACTAAATAAATGAATTTTTATTAAAAAAATATAAATCTGGTCTATATCTTTATCTATTTCGATTGGTATTGACTATTGACCAACCGGCACTCGATTCTGTGTAAAAAAGGTCTGCGAGAAAACGTTTAAAAAATTAGATCTAAAATTATTTTTTTAGATTGTAACTCAAGAACTAAAACAGTTAATCGATAACTGTTTTGCTCCATGAATTTATCCTAACAAAGTAAAACAGGATCATAAGTACAGTACGCACAGTATGTTGGTATGCAGTCAGTTTATTTTCATTATTAAACATGGTGTTAAAATAGTTAACCCAACGTAAACCTGTGTTATTTTATATGCTGAAAGAGTCACTGCGATTAATATTGGTCTACGAGCACCTCACGCTGAATTAACAGGCTTCTTGACACAACAAAATTCATGGGCAAAAACCCTATTAGTTAAAAAAATACTATGGATGACAACTCTAATTTCATCACATACTTGACTGTTGGCACCATTTTCTGTTTCGTAATCTTCCCTATTTACAGTTTTCCAATGTTCTACATATGCAAGTAAATATTTTTAGTATGTGTTTTGGGTATGAATGTATTCAATCAGCTTTCACACGTCTTGAGCTTTTGTAGACTTTTCACATGAAAAAGGTTAATATGCTAGAGGAAGATCCATCGTTTAACGCATCTGGCCCTGTGGAGTCGCCATTTCACGGTCTAATGTTCCTCAGAGAACTGCACCGAACAAACTGCCTGGAGTTTGAACGATGGCCCCCAAGTTTTCAAAAATATTCTTTCGCTTGAATTCGTTATGATTAAAGATTTGCAAAACGAAGGAAAATGGATTTACGTGGGGTTTAAAAATTTTTTAATCTTGAATTCCTAGAACATTAATAATAGTGCTTCTTCTTTTTTTGTGCTACGTTAAGGCAAATGTCCTGATCATTGTGCTATGGCCGCGAACTGAAAACAGATATGTAATATTTTTGGCCAGGACAACCGAACCGAACGTTCATGTCGGCATGTGGAATATTGTTAATATAATCCAATAATATAGATATTGATGTTGATGTTTATTTTGTGGAGTCCTTTTGTTTTAATTTTTCTTATTGTATTTATTTGTAGGTTCTGGCTCCTTATTTTTATAAATTAAAGACACTTTTTTCTAATAATATGACGTTTCGACCTATAATTTAGGTCTTTGTCGAATATTTTTATTTTGTAGATTGACAAATTATTATGAAAATCAATGACATTTACAATTTTGATATTAATATAAAATGTACCTTCAAGTTTGTTCTTTTGCTATCATTTGGATGGTAAATGTGATGGTGAGAGGGTGTGTTTAAATGACGGTGTAGTAGGTATTACTTAGTCCTTGTATGTCAGTCCTGTCGTTTACACATGTGTTTAGGTTTTTTTGTATATGTATTATTATTAAAAATTGTCTTTTATGTTTATGTTGTGCCGTAGTAATAATTTTGGTATTATAAAAGTCAAAAGTGTGATCAGTTTGTTCTTGATGTTTTTTTAAAGCTGTGTAGTTGTTATTATTTTTATGTTGTTGTAGTCTGTTTTTTAAGTATTGTCCTGTCTGTCCTATATATTGTTTGTTACATTCTTTACATTTTATACTGTATATTGTGTGTGTTCTTGTTTAAAAAAACAKACTACAACWACATAAAAATAATAACAACTACACAGCTTTAAAAAAACATCAAGAACAAACTGACCACACTTTTGACTTTGTTAATACCAAAATTATTACTACGGAACAACATAAACAAAAAAGACAATTTTTAGAAATGATACATATTCAAAAAAACCTAAACACATGTGTAAACGACAGGACTGACATACAAGGACTAAGTAATACCTACTACACCGTCATTTAAACACACCCTCTCACCATCACATTTACCATCCACAATGATAGCAAAAGAACAAACTTGAAGGTACATTTTATATCAAAAATTATATCAAAATTGTAAATGTCATTGATTTTCATAATAATTTGTCAATCTACAAAATAAAAATATTCGACAAAGACCTAAATTATAGGTCGAAACGTCATATTATTAGAAAAAAGTGTCTTTAATTTATAAAAATAAGGAGCCAGAACCTACAAATAAATACAATAAGACATATAGATATTACTTCATTTGGGCCATTTTTCCTTCATTTATCTGCTGCCCAAATTGTGTAGCCTAAAGACGTAGTACCACAACTGGCGAGAATAATACATGACATTGGTCGGTAAGTGCGAAAGGGGCATATTTTGCATTAAGTTAAGAGAGATGCAAATCACTTTGGCCTGTTTGGCTTTCAAAATGATTGATATTTTGTTTTAGTTTCAAGTTAGCGCCGTTGATTTTTTGAAGTAGTGAATTACATTCCGTGCTTCGATAGTCGAAGTCAATGTTCCAAATCTTGAATATTTAGTAGGCTTTGTAAGGCACAATTGTGCGGTGCAATCAGAAGAAAGACAAATGCATTCTTTTGCAGTTCAATTTTCAGGAAAGTACTGCTGATTAAGATTAAATGAGTAGTGCATTTTTCTAGCGGATAATTATTTTGTGAGTTCCTTGATTAACTTTATTAGTGTATCCGGAACTTGGTTTGGTCTGTTTGCATGTTTACAACATTTATCTGTCGCAGAACTCTCATTATTCACTAGCTATTTTGTACCCTCTTCATCTTGTCATCACTGCGTGCAAGTTTATAAATAAACACATTCTTGCATGCAGTGATATAAACAAATAAAAAACTCACCGAATATCTTCTCCTGATGTACAAGTGGGTACAGCTTTCCTAACGTGATTATTGTGTTCTCCTACAACTTTTGCGTTCCGGATCACACTTGCATTCCTAGCTTTTATAGGCATTTTTCGAGATCATTCTAGACTTTCGTAGATCATAATTTATTGCGTTACCAACATCACTGAACGAAATGATCAGTCGTGTCCGGCACAGTGATTTGAGAAGTAGTAGGGTTCTTGCCGTCATCGTTAGTGTTTCCAATTTTAATTATTTGCAAAAATGTGGCGGTCCACAATAGCAACCAGAAGTGAAATGCTGTAATCCAATGAATTGAATATCACCTGTCACATTCTTTTTTTCCTAATTTCCCAGCACGAACCGTTCCAAACAAACCTTGTTCCCGTGCCCCACCATTAGTACAAGAAGAGAATAGCTCATTGACGTCGTTTACATGAGCATTTCATCCGTATGTACTTATTATGTACATAAGTAAAAAACTACTGTTCTTGGTTTAGTGTTTATGTTTAAATGAAATACAGCTATAGCACAGACCGTAACTTCGTGCATGTATTTGTTTTGTGTCCACATAACAAGATCTAAAGCCTGTGTACACACAAAGTTCCACAGTGTGTGAACTCTTTCTCAAAACGCAAGCAAGGCCGTTTACCCCATATTGCTGAAAACAGCTGAACACGTCATTCTGTTAGCGCACTCCAAAGCTATTATACACGATCAAAATCATTAAAATACCTTAAACATAGCTTTGATGCAGTTTATAAAGTTCTCGTGAAGTGATGTTCTGAATGTTGTTTGTCAATGAGCCTTGTCAAAGGAAAGCATAATGCCGTCAAAGCCACGTCTGCATTTAAACACCCTCTACCTTTCGAGTTCTTTAAAAGAAAGTTAAACCTGATAAAGAAGGAGAAGTTACCACTAATGAGCAAGTTATGAAGTCACACTTTGCACTGGCTACATAAAATGTTAAACATGAAAGGTCCCCAGATACTTGTTTGTGTTCAATGTATACCATTCGCAAGGGAATTACAGTCTGCATCATACGTTGTTAAGGCAACCAATACAATACCAAAACTGCAGAATATTTTTCTAACACTTTAATGTAAAATAATTGATGATTTTAATGGATGTCGAGGCTCTGGCGATAAACTTATATTTTCTGAAACCAATTTACATTTAGTGTTTCAATATTTCCAAATAACAAATGCCAACTCAGTTCGCTCATACACAGGATTATTTCGTAGTATTGAAACTGGAAGATTTTATTTCAGATATTTTTGCATCTTATTTTTATTTAAAAAATTGTAAATGGAACGCTAGTGTTCTCAACCGTATGTGAAACGCATTAAATTATCAACCGAACGATGAAAACGCCATACTTTATCTGTTTTGGTCTCGACTTATAGCCATAAATAGCACAAAGTATAAAATATTGTAAACTGAGTAGACCATGGAAAACAGATGTAGCTTTAAAAATAAAGGAATTAAAATATTCTGCTATCAAACTTCTTGTGTTTGTTTTGAAGTTCTTAATTTCAGTGCAATACAATCGTGGTTGGCAAAAAAGTACGAAATTATTCTAACGGTGAAGATGTCATGTTCAAAACATGTTTTTAATGTTTTAAAAATGCGTCAGTTGTCATAACATGCTGTGCAATATTCGAATAGACCTCGTTTACGCATGGTATTCCTTCGCATAAATAATAGCTTACGCGAAATGTGTCAAGTAAGGCGTGTCCCTTCTGCTCATAGAACTTGTAGAACAAGAATAAACAATAAACTTTCTGGCGTATATGAAAGCTGAGTCTCACATAAGCATTAAGGAGATATCAAAATAGCTTAGATTGTCTACTTGAAGCGTTTAAAAAGTACCAAAGGAACACATATACGCGCATATCATTGAAATTCCACCAAGCTTTCACGAATCATGACTTCCAAAAGCGAGTACGATGCTATCAATGGTTGGTGTATTATGTAAAACATGATCAGTCATTCATAATTCATATCTAAAGTTTTATACACCGATAAAGCCATCCTTACTAATTTCTGAGGCATAAATAGCCAGCCCATTACTGGTGTCAAAATAATCCGTACTGGATGCAATAAATAGATAACCGACATAAGTGGAAGTAAATGTTGGTGTGGCATCCTATTTTATATTTGATGAACATTTAAATTGTAATAGGTGTTTACGTTTCTCAATACTAGAAACTACAAGCTTGTGCTGACAGCTGGTTCTGACTACGACTAGTTTCGCCCTGTTAGGGCTCTCCAGTAAGGGGTAGAGAGTAAACCGACCAGGGCAGACCGTCGCCTATAATTGTGGCGGGCGGACTAATGCAAGTGGGAATACGAAGGCTCAAGCCCTCAGTGCCCTCAGTAGACTGACCAGGGCAGATGAATTTTATTTCATCGGTTCACGGAGTAGCTTCTCCGATGCCATCGCTAGGAACCTGCACTGGGTCGGTTTCTATTCACAGCTCGCAGAGTTCCGTTTAGATGGCACCGAGGGCTTGAACCTTCGTATTCCCACTTGCATCAGTCCGCTCGCCTCGGTTATAGGCGACGGTCTGCCCTGGTCTCTACTAGCGATGGGAATAATCGAGATATTTCAATAATCGATTATTTCGTATCCATATATTTTAATAATCAATTAATATTAGTAGTTAAACATTAGTAGTACTACATCTTTAGTTTTGTAGGGCATAAGCAGTGCGATAACCAGTATTCATGCTACATCGTTGTCTTTTTAATTGCGAATGCTCGAATATTTTATATACATTTCCACGAATTTACATTTGAATACTTACTACTGTTTATCGATTCCTGCAACTTCAGTGCCATCGGAACGTGTTTTTTTCAAAAGCTGGACAGCTTACTAACTTGCGAAGGAATAGATTATCGCCAAAAAACCTAGATCAAATTCTATTTTTAAACAGCATTAAAAATTTTGTTTATTTTGTGTATAACCATAAAAACATTATATTTTATAAGACACATATTTCTGTTGTTTTTCCATTAAATTATTTTTTTAGCATATAGCATTTATAGATTTTATACATATTCTAATTCATAAAGGAATTCTTACATTTATTAGAATTTAACAGTTTAACATTTTTTTTGTTGGAGGAAGAGTGAATAGTATTTTTCAAGTTTATATTGGTATGCGAATCTATTGATTGTTGTTGCATTATAGTTCTGAATTATATTATTATCATACATGTAAATCAGGTCAATAATAAATTCTGTACATATACAGATTATACATATTGTAATTTTTTATTGTACCTTTTATCCCATTTATTAAATTCAATATTTTGTATTTTATCCTTAGTTAAACAATACGCCAACAATCAATTATAATCTCATTAAAATTTTACATTAAATGTTCTAGCTGAACAATAAAATTGAAAGAATAATCACAATATCATAATATAACTAAGCAGCAATTCATTACGAGAAGTTGTATTAGTTGGTCGGAACGAATGATTAACGAATAATCGATCCACGCGCGGGAAATTCTACGTATGTAAGTTCGTCGATGATATAAACTACATACTAATTCGATTATTGCATCTCCATTGTTCCCATCCCGACATCGCGAAGTATTCGTTCGTACAGCGCTAGCGTTGACACGCGTGACCACTAATATTAGTATTACTAATTTGGATGGTATGATCGATTATGTCAGAAGTTTTAATAATCGACTAAACGGATTATTGCATCTCGATTATTCCCATCGTTAGTCTCTACCCCTGCCTGAAGAGCCCCAACAGGTCGAAACTAGTCGTAGGGTGACAGTAGACTGACCAGGGCAGATGAATTTTATTTCATTCTCCGTCGTATACGAAGTACTGTAATGATTTTTCTCAAGWACACAAGTGCCCTTCTCCACTACCACCATCAATGCAACTACATTAAACAAAAATTATGAAAAACTATATTAACATTTCCAAGCTATGAAAAAAAACTAAATTATATCGACKTATTGTTGTGAACTATATGTGGCTTATTTTTTTTGCCGAAAATGCTAAATGCTAAATTAAAACATTACGTTTATGTGCTAAATAGTAGCAACATTAAGATATAAGTGCCATTCTCATACATTTAAAATCAATAAAAACGGAAATATTGATTAACTAACACTGCCAGCCCGGTACGAAACGTTTTTAATCTAATTTCGGCGATATGCAGACAAGAATGAGCCTGATGTGAATACACAATGGCAAAGTGAGCGCGTCGGGTCAATTTCCGTCCGGGATACAGAACTGTCGCTCAGTAGAATCTAATGAAAATTGTACGACTGGAAATTCACTTTAAATCCGTGCGTTTCGGCAAGTGCAATAGAGCCGAATTCACGTACGGATCGATTCTGACGATCCCAATTTAAAACCGACTTCCAAACTCGTCTAATACGTAAAATGTAAATCAGGATGTGGGCTGCCAAGCCTAGAAGGGGAATTTTGATGAATCCTGAGACGCTATGTAAAATTTTGTTGGAGCTGCTGGGAACAGAATAAAAAATTACATACAATTGAATTGCAAAGTTGCTCAGTCTGTATTAGGATTATGAACTGTAATACAAGGATTAAGCTTCTTTGAAATACCTTGACGTATTCAGAGTATAGAGAGTGTAGAGAAACTGTACGTCTTTATTTTACAGATAAAGTTGCAATTTTGGTATTTTTTCTTACTACTGTTCAAAGTATAGAATACTAGGTAAAATAGTCGATATAATATATGCATAGCCCGACTTTTATGACATAATATGTAGCCTCAATTTTATTTATAAAGGAAATAATTGATTTTACCTTTAACTTCCAAAAGGCAAATATTTAGGTGTAACATATTATACTGACGCTTAGTAATAATCATAGGTACACAGTAAAATTGTTCTATTTAAATAAACATTGGTGTACATACTTTTTATATTGTAATAGTAATAGGCGGTTATGCGGTTATCACATAGGTTGCCCTGAGTTTGTTTTGGTTACCATTACTAGTTCCTCTGTAATAATTGTATTCAATATACTCGTTTGGGAAACCGTCGCACAGTGGGACGAATTGGAATTTAGCTGGCCAAAAGTCGAAAATATAAAATGTCACAAATTAAAAAATACTAAGCGTATCGTGTTCTAAAAACTACAGAACCTCGGGTTCCAAGTATGAAATAACATTTACTTGCCCATCCTTGCTATGACAACGCCTGGAAGTGCGAGCTCCACTCGACTGGCAGATTCTTGCATTTGTCGGTGGTATTCAGACGTGCATTAAACCTGCAGTACTTTGCTAAAGAAGGCGTAGTGGATGTTATTTAGAAGTGTTTTTGTGCTCTTTCTGGTTTACTAGATATTTTTAAGTTTTAAGGTAGTTTTCGACCTGTTATCAATGATTAAGATCAGTACTGTTATGTGATATTTGTTTTATATATTTTAGTCCCTGTAACAAATTGTTAACAACTGTTAACAAAAATTTAAACGCGGATTACCTCACTAAAGCACGTATTTTCATGTACTTTTATCACATTTTGCCCCAATTTGCCCCTTTTTGAAAAAAAATTGTTTTTGTGAAATAAATTACAGAAGGGAACACCCGCAAAGATTCACGAATACATACTACTCAGGATTTGATAAATATGTTCCTGGTATCATCAGACCCTTTCATTTCTAGGTTGAGGAGGAAAACTACAAAAAAAATCAATAAATTTACCGGAAGAGGTAGCCCGAATACTTAAAGTAATAGATGATCCGCAGAAACTGACAAGCAACACTTGAAAGATCTCGACGTAGAGTTGGAGAGCTTGAAAGTATTTTTTGGGTCAAAAAAACACCATAATTGAATTCAGAACTCTTGAAAACTGTGATTTATTCATAAATTGGAATTTTGGTCAGCTAAATTTTTTTTGGTCCCACTGTGCGTCGGTGTTTCATTATGTAAACACTACATATTGGTGACGAGCGGACGATTGTACGAGATTTTTGAAGTTTTTAAAGGGAAACCAAAAGAGTTGGAATCTTATTTGGAAAGAGTGGTGCATTTATTCAAGGTAAATGGATCGACGGAAGAGTTAAAATTATCGTTGTTCATTATATTTGCGGGCTCAATGATTTACCAAGTCCTTAAAAAAGCAGAGCTGAACTACTCTTAGTTGGAGAGGGAAGCACTGGCCATAATTTTTAGTGTTCTAGCTACCAAACATAGGAAAAGTGTAAGCCGATTTTTGCATCCCAAGCACTTTTACATTTACAAGCTGCACGGAAAACTTATATTTCACTACTGCCTTTGTTCGAAAAAAACCTTTATTTTCTACTCAACTATTATCGATCTATAATACCTTGGAGATGGAATACGTAAATATATTCATAACAACCGCGGACATTATAAGCGGGCGTTATGATTTCATAACGCCCGCTCATCATAACGCCCGCTCATCATAACGCCCGCTCATTTGATTATTATAAACTTATTATTTATTTAATTTTCAAGAAATGTGAAAAATAAATTTCGTTCAGATTCAGAATGTTTGACAGTTACATAAATGTCAATTTCAATTTCACAATCCATAGGTCACTAAATAATGACATACAAATACAAAACCTAATTTTATTAGATAGTAAAAAACCATCTATTGAGTAGAAAATAAAAAATTGTATGCACCACGCGCTTTATTAGATTATAATGCCCATCAGACGAAATATATATCCCTCGGACCAGAGGCCCTCTGGCTACTTTCGCCTTCAGGGTATATAAACTACATATAATGTCCTTGGTACAAAAATAGCTATTTAATGTTGCAAAATATCGGGCAAACTTCGCTCTAGTTGACAAGTCTTGTCAGGCGCCGTTTAAATGGCGGCCGTTCGTTTTCGGTAACACTTTCTATATAATGCACCAAATGCTTAGTTATGTATGCATATCTTTCCGTATCTAAGTTCATAACAAATAACGATAACGTGCTTTGAGCGAACGTGCTCTGAGCGAACCGTGTTTCCAGCGAACACGGGCGATGGTCCTACAGGGTAGGTGCTTCGGGCCAACAAGAATTTTCAGCCACCTAATGACATTTATGGCAGGTATAGCAACAGCAAGCACCTCATAATGCTATCTCTATAATAAGATACTGGTCTTTTTCTAAACTATTCCGAATATTTGTATAAGCCCCACCATTTCATGCCTTACCACGACTTTACAAAAATAGTCAAGAACATTTCCAATTCTTAAAGCAAGGGTAAAGAAATGTGTGGCATTATACTTGTTCTTCGTTACGTAGTTTATGCGACAATTGTCGGTAGTACGACACCGAATATATATTTATTGATAGAAAAACTAGAAGATAATGCAGCTGGAGTACGGAAATAGCCAAAGCGGAGAAAAACGTATCTCCAGCTAGATAACCAACTAGCAGTGATGGGCGCGTAGAATACTCCATGTAGATTACGCCTTTATCTACGCGTAAACTATGTAATATTCTACTTTAAAAGTCTACTGTAGAAAATAACATTATGTAGATAAACAGCAAACTAGTAATATTTAGTACCTTTAATAGCTCCAAATGCCTTAAATGACAGTATTATTTTTGTTGCTTCCTAACTAAACAAAATACTACTTCGTTGTAATTAAAATAACTAGACACACGTTAAACAACAATAACTTGTTTCGGCATACAGTTACTAGGGCCAGAAGGCACAAGCGTGCTTTGGAGCCCTCAATCGGTCAATGGGTTCTTAAATGACTGTAAACTATGATTTTGTTATCTTTCTTGTCTATAAACGAAGACGGGCTATTTCATATGCTACCTATTATACCTAATATACTCTTGACGAAAAGACTTCGAAACGCGTGTTTTGTCCCAAAGAAGTAAGAAAACCGTTCGGGTATTCTAACGACTTACTAAAATAAGTTATGCAAATTTGTAATATAAATATTAAAAAACTGCAGTGCTTTAAAAATTTTTAAGAATTGACCTATAAAACAGGGAAATTGGAACAAAATAATTTGCACAATACACTTAATATACAATAGCCATAATATACTCCTCTCATATTTTCTACTCAAAATCTACGCCAAAATGCATAATCTACATTTTCTACGCGGGTAATGTAGAAAATTATAATTTACGCGTAAACGTCCATCACTGCCAACTAGAAGCAGCTACAAAAATAATTGGAAAAGGACTGAAATATTAAAATTCTTAAGGAATATAACAAATCTACAAACATTAGCCCAAATTAACAAGCCCTTCCACTCATCTCACCAAATACAATTCAGCCTGTCACATTTGCGAGTTACTGCCCAGACTTACTGCCCTACAAACGAGTAATATAGCATCACAAAAGTTTCTCGTGCATGCCATAAGAATTAGCTATCTAGAAAACAGATAAGATGTTTGTGGGATATACATATACTGATTACCTTGACATACTTACCTAGACATACCGTATAACTACAGCTGGCATTGGCTGGTCGTAAATTAAATAAGTAAGAATACGTGGCAAGGTATTTCATGCACTTTTGAACTCATTAAACAAATAATCATTTCATATATAAAAATGGAACTTTCGAGATGGCGAGCGCGTTCGCTCTTTTTCTAAAAAAAGTTCGACGCGTACTATCATCTTTTCGGTGGTTTATGACTCAGCGGATACCAGCCCAGAAATAAAGTATACCACCTTAGATAGAAACCTGTAAACGTAGGTATTCGCAGCTACAATGTTTGACCCATCTTTAGTCATATAATTCGGCACAGTGTCATTTAACTAATAATGTTTAAAAAGTATAGTGATCTTTGTCAATTAAAAACAATTTTGTGTAGCGTGCATTTGAATTCACTATACTGGTGCCAGTACTCTATACATATAAGAGGTGGTAACCTATTTTCTAACAAAAATCAGTTATAATGCCTTCCTGCATAGCCGTAAATTGCATCAAAAGAACAGAAAATGTTAGAAGGTTTGCTTTTTTTACGAACCCTGTAAGAGGAACGTTATTACTAAATATGCGACGTACAAATTGATACCGACGAGTAGATAACATTTATGTTAGGTACCTATACATATAACTGAAATTTATTATTTCATAGTTTAAAATGAAAAGTAGATATGTGCTTTTATGCTATTATCGGCAGGATGGGATGGAAAATA
This sequence comes from Rhyzopertha dominica, assembly GCA_025024175.1. Taxonomy (NCBI): domain Eukaryota; kingdom Metazoa; phylum Arthropoda; class Insecta; order Coleoptera; family Bostrichidae; genus Rhyzopertha; species Rhyzopertha dominica. The sequence goes on along the minus strand of QCXZ01000003.1, from coordinate 36,234,886 downwards.
CTTAAACCAAATTATTCCAACATCATTTAATGAATCGAACCCATCTACCTAAACAAAAAATAAAAAGTACAAATATAATGCAATTATTTAAATACAGGATTTTGGGCTTCTTATACATCATAGATACATTGCAAAACACTTTTAACACATTCACATTGTTATTAGAACTATCACTTTGGGTCAAAGTGCGACGGCTGCGAACATTCACCTTTGCATCGCCTTACCTGGCAGAGTATACTTTAAACTTTAAAGGATGAAATCAGCAAAAAAACACCTTAAAGCCGCCGCCGCCGCTACTAATGCAGCGATGCGCCGTATTGATGGCGTAATGCCGATGTATTAGAAATGAAACATCGATGTTTTCCAAACATCGATATATCGCTGCCATCCACAGTTACGTTGTATTCAATTAACATCTTTTACCGCGGTCGGTGTATTAAAGCAGCATCAAAAATATCTTATCTACCGTTACCCACCGCTGCAGAAAGTCTATTGCATTTTGCAYCACCTCATTTCCCGTTGAACCGTATGGGCGTTATACCAAACAGAAGAGTGCAATATAAGTGCGCTTTGACACATTGTATTTCACTTTGATACGTGATCTAATAAAGTCGCTGGGGTCAAGGGGCACACATGTCGAGCTCGGACCGGAATTAAATTTAAGAGTGCCCGGCGCGTATTAGCTCGTACCACTCGTGAAAGAAAATAATCTTGGTGATGTTGCTTTAGTGCACACTCTGTTGTTGCTTCCTGTTCGCGGGATTAGCTGGGGGAGCCAGCCTTTCAGAGGATATTGCGTAGTGCGCACTGTATTGCAAGATTGCAACAGATGTGGAAAAAAGGTCTATAAGACAGTGGTACTAAACACTTGTTTATGCTTAAGAAGTATATTAGAGTTTTCCTGAAACAATTTTTTTAGTAAAAGAGCAGTAAGCAAGCGTTTGCCGACTACTGATTACACATACATTACGTATAAAGGAAATAGGTATACGAAATCCTTAAATAAATCCTTAATGAAGTTGCTTATTACTTTGACACAAATTATTAGTACATGCAAGCGCAATTAGAAATGCTTATTTTTTCAAAAACATTTTTTGTGTGATCGAAACAGGTCGCTGTCGTTTAGAAATGACCAAACTGGGTCAATAAGCATTCCTATTTTGATGGAAAGTCCAGAATATAAAAAAATGCAGTCTTGGGCTGTATTCGGTGTTGAATAGGAGGAATGTTTTTTTCTTTATTTTAAATGGCGTATCTATGCAGCTCGTTTGAAAGCTTAGGTTCAGGAATAAACATTTCGAAGCCTTTCGTCCATATAAAAGGGCCATATTCTTTCCTTCTCTAAGGTTTATTCTCTTGATTCTGTACATATTTTGCAATCGATTTTAAACTAACTTCCTGATGAGCTACGGACTTGAAACTTTAAACATAGCTTTGAACTGGATGGCAGTACAATATTAACTCCCTTTTGTCCATCTAATACCTATTTTTTAATAGTCTAAGAGAACCAAACCAAACAAAATTATAAACATAACCTCAACTGGCATACCGCGTTGGCGATATCGTAACTGGTAGAGAACAGCCAATCCGGCACAACAGGACGGAGATTAATAGACTGGCTGCGCTTTTAAAATAAACCATAACCAAAAAACATATGAGTATGAAATATTAGATAATGTTTTTGGAAAGAACACTGACAAAAAATTATTAATCTGATTCGATTATATCTGTAATCTTTGTCAAAGAGAATCTCAAAATATCGTCTGATGCGAGTTCAATCAAAATTTTAAAAGAAACAACGTGCCAACCTGATTAATCACTGTTTATAGTGATAGCGACCTTTCCGAAAACAGATTATCTAATATTATGGATGCTGAAAGCATAAAGCCTATCATGAATATCCTTAGAGAAGTATAAAAGTCAAGTTTATTCAGTATCGTATGAGAATTATAGGAAGATATTTTGTCAGATCTATGATTAAGATCACGGTAGAGTAAAAAGAAATGCTATTGATGAAGAGCAGTTGAAAATAGAGAAGGAACTAAATAAACTGGAATCTAAGAATGCATCACACAAAATAGAGTTGCAAAATGCCGACAGAAAAAGAAAAGCGGAATATTCAAGAACAATAAGTGGAATTATGAAGGATGAAACTTACAAGTCCTAAATGCCACGACTAATGACGTAATATACTACAAAAGATAAGCTATCTATCTGTAACTTTAACATTTACGCACTGTCGACCGCTGATAGTGTTCTCTACGTATACCTCCATGCTGAAAATGTTAGTGCAAAAGGTAGTGATAATGTTTGCTTTCCTTCTACATAATTTTATCTAAGATTAGTTAGGTACCGATGTCCAGCATTTAGAGATTTTCTGCGATTTGTGTGGTGGTCAGAATAAAAATTATATCGTTGTTAGATACACCTGATACATGAGCAGAAGATGTGATTTATTCAAGATACAGTTTCTAATCCGAGGTTACTTGTATCTCGAGTGCGATAAAACTTCGGTTTTATCAACCGTGGGACTTCCTAATGAGGTATTTAAATATGCAAGGAATGAGCCAAACCTTGCGGAAGTCGCTCGGGATTTCTTTCGGAAATTCTATTGTCCCCTATACAGACCTCAATGTTAATTACCAAATCGCTCTATTAGAGAATTGAGAGTCGTTAAGGATTACCCCAGAATTGTGTACCATTGTTCTTCATGCAATGAAATGGTAAATAGTCGCTCACAGGATAAATACCAACAATTTGCTTGCATTGCAAATTGGAACCACCAGAACGAAAAAATCAATCAACAAGTATGTCCAATAATATCTGTTTTAACTTGAATATATCTCCTTCTTGCCTGTTAAGTTTGCTATTTTGCGCAATTTCAAGGTCATTACAACTTTCGTTTATTTACATCCAGTACACAAACATGTGAAAAAGTGAATAATTTTGATTAGTATAATTAAAGTGTATTTTATGATATATTCAGGACGGGTCAGCAATTTGCAGTTAATATTCCCACTTTTTTGGTGGACCCTTCATATGTAAGTAGAACAATCCTATAATTTTCGTAAAACAGAGTTAGATTAGGACTCTTTTTCAATCTTCGATTTTTAAAAATAGTCATGAAGTTGCTCTACTGAATAGAAGCAATCTCTTCTGCTTTTATGTAAAGCCAGGGCATATGGCTGCCTTTAGAGCGTAAAGCCGATAAGTTGAAGTGAGACGGACGCTCGATGGTGGGTATGCAACACTGCATTGAAAGTAAAGTAACCGCGGTGTAAAAAGGTTATATTATTAGGTGTCATACCATGAAATGGTGAAATACCGTTGTGCCGTGGACTGCAATATTGAGTTCCAACCAGGGGGATGTATCAAATTTCATAGGTAGGTGTCTATATAATGAGAAAAGCACGTGTAACTTCCTTGGAGGGTTTAACCCTGAAAATGTTTTTACTTCCGTAAAACTTAAAACCCGATTATTCTCGGCATCCTTATATGTAATGTGTATTATTTAATGCGTGGAAGTTTCTGTAGCTCCCTATAGGGTTGGTATGCCTTTACTACAGTTTAGCTGGAATTGCTGAATACGTCTATAAAATTTCAGGTGCACAGGTAATTTGCGGTCGAGATATGTAATGCTTGCAGAAATTAAGAGGTTTTCCTAATTGTGACAGTTGCAACGCATTAAATAATTATTTGTAGGGGTCTATAATTTATACACTACTCCGAGGAATCAACACACCACCAAAGAATATCCAAAACTTTGATGTTAATTAGTGACTAAACTACTTGGTCCCTTTGTATGATTTTTTTACATGATAGGTTGAATCTTTCACAAAGTGACTTATTTTTCACATAAACAATTTATGAATGTATACCGGGTGTAACGACATAACATGTTCTTTCCATAAACACCCTGTAGAGTTTAAGTGTGGTAACAAAAATTTGTAGTTAAAATCAAATTGTAGCTATACCCTTTCTTAAGAATCTCCTTTTTGATTAACTTTATTATCTCCATTAGTTTGGAAGAAAATCGATTTTATAACTTAACATGTTTTTATTGCTTGTGGTTGCATTATAGTCCTCAAACAAAGTAGCATGGAATGGAAAAAAATAAGTTAGAAGAAAATGTCACTAGGAGGCTATATAGAGAATCTCTGGGGCAATCTTGGCAGGCGATTGCAACAGGAGGATTCAAATCTTGAAGAACTGGATCAAAATGAAATTAAATGATTGTATAAACTGCCTGCTGCATTCAGCTTTCTTAAAGTAGTATAGATATAGGTATACCGATCGGATAGAGAACTATTGCTTTATTTAATGTCAATAATAAGAAAGTTTAATTTGAAGTATCCATATTGGTAGTTCCTTAATAATTTATATTTCAAACCCACAGACCCCTTTTTAACCGAATAAGTAGTTGCCTTCGCATTGGGTAACAGTAATTTTAGGTTACAGTGCCTCAGGAAGGTAAAATCACACTTTTATTTTTTTGTGAAGTCCCTTGCTTTTTCTAAAATAGGTAGGCTGATTCCATTCGCGCTTAGAAATGAATAATATGTATGTTTGTATGTATGGTCATATCACGTTTACCGCAATGAGTGCGAGAGAGATTGTTCCTCACTCGCTAGCTACGGGCCTGTTTCTATAATGGCGGCTTCACTCTGAGCGGCCGTCAGCGTTCCAGTTATTTCTTCATTTGAATGGCTTTAGCTTAGAGAAAAAACTAACTGCCACTAAAAACAAACCAAAACAAAACGAAATTGCGTCATATCAGGCAAATTGGACGGAAATAAATCGATTATATGAACGTGATAACAAATACCCGCAACGCGATGGATTGACCATAGAACATGTAATTTAATTACTATTTTATTTATTTGAATTCCGCAATTTAATGGAATTAATAGGTTTTGATTTTATACATGACAGGCTGTAGTTCGCTTCCATACAGACGCAGGTACACGTGTGCAGCTTAAATACTGAAAAAGCTTTATTTAATGGAACCATACTTTGACATAATTAATAATTGTGTTGCAGTAGCCTTATATTAATTAATTAAAAAAATGTATTCTTCCCTATAAAACATGAATATCTGTTTATCGTGAAAAACTGTTGGTTTAGATGTTCCTTTCTTTAAAACGGGTTATCTGGCAACTAACTTCTTTATATTCTGCGATACGTCTTAAAGCACTTATATACCAATAAACTTTTGTTAAATTAGTTACTTATATGTACTACTGTACACTGTACTTGGATAGCAACATACAGTATAACAGTATGCATACCTTCTAAATTACATAGCGTTGCATGATTCATGATCGCAGCATCGTCCGCAGATAATGAGAACAAGGACCGGACACAATTGTTTACTATTCGAGATTGGTATACATGGACAGAATTGAGGTTCTCTCTATAACAGCTATTCAAGAACTAAGAGCCATGCCAGAATTTGTTTTCGTCAATGATTAGTAGCACTTGTATAGCTCGCGCCTTATTGATAATGGTGTTTTGTTTCAAAGTAATTTATAATCTGTTTCCGTCTTTTGCTGCTCATAAAAGAGATAATTTCCAAGTCGATGCTTTTGTGACGGCATTTCAGCTACGGGAATGCTGCTTGTTTTAGCAACCAATTACTTCGTTTAGCAAGATACTTTCCAACCCCTAAATCCAAATTCAAATTGAAACTGGATCACTTATACCAGGAATTCCAACGTTGACATCCAAAATACGGGGCGCTCCGCTCAGGCGTGAATTAGAGCGGGTAATGGGAGGGTTATTATATTAAACTCGGGCATTGTCATTGACGGTATTCGCATCGGTCGGTCTGACGTGCACACTTTTTAGACATTATGAAATATGCATAAGCCTAAAATTAACTGGAGCGAGACCGCTCTTGACGAGATTATTACGTTGTATGAGAAAGGAGCCTTTTCAGTTTTCAGGAGGGTTGTTTGTTCACTGAGTGGACCGCCTGGATTAGAGTTGCTTTATTTCGTAAATGCAGAAGTTTATTGCGGCAGCCTTTTCAAATGGAATCCGGATGTGACTTATTTTGAAGCTTTTTATTGCGGTTCGGCGGCAGCAAATGGGTAAATCGGCGATGAAGGCAACTTAAAGCTTGAACTGAATAAACGTGCATTGTCATTTAAAAAAATGTTCGTTAGTAGTATCATTTTAAGATGATTGTAATGCTTATACAATAGAGTTGGAAAATAAGACTTGTGGGGTATCTATTGGATGTATAAAAGCAAATGAACATGTGTGATTAACAAAAATAAGTGCCTAAATCATTAATACAGGGTTTCTATAAATGATTCATGCAATGCGGGCGGCGTTGGTTTCTGAAGTCTCTATGCCGTATTTTTATAACTGCTGCCAAGCTACAATATGCACAGCGATCAGCGATCACTGATAATCAACGAGCACGATAGTACTGAAGGTTGCAGATCAAGTTACAGTTACGAAATTGATGGCTTTATAAAGATTTTCTAACAATTTACGGTTCCTGTTTTCTTTCAAAGGTAAGAAATAACAATAATTATTGGTATAGTAAGCTTGTGGTAACCTCTACAGTCTACGTTACTACCGCTTAGTTTGTGAATTTTACCATTGCTGTAGACTAAAAACATCTTTCAGTCCATCATAGTACAATTATTTAACAGACTTATGGTAGCCACAACTTCACAAATACGATACATAACCTAAAGTTGTACGAAACCGTGTCACCCCACAGCTCCGAAATGTGAGTTGATTATCCCTCAAAACACTACAGAATATTTTGAAAATACAAACTTCCACGCGTTTTCTCATATTAGAATATATCAAATACTTCAACAATCGGCAGATGACAAGTATAAGGCAAATCAATTGTTATGTTCACAGTCCTGAGAGACTGAGAGGCGAGAGGCGGCAAACTGATTTAATGGATAATTTCCATAAGCGCCCTGGATGCATAAATTATTTATAGAAACCCTGTATTTTGTTAAATAGCTGAAGAATACATAGAAAAGGACGATATTAATAATGTCCCTAAAATTACAAAACGCAAATGTTGAAAGTGCCGTAAGTAGTTCATTGAAATATTTCCATAATAGGAACTTTATATAAACACCACTGCTCTTTAAAACTTTTACCACGTTTAGTAAAGTTACAAAGATACATGTGAAACAAAAGCTAAAAAAGTTTTGGCAGAACGGTTCTACCTACACGGCTGATAAACATTGTTTCATGTACCCTAAATAAAAATTTTACGTGTAAGGTATCGATCAACACCACTGACAAAATAATTTACAATTTCTTACTTTAAACGTTATTGTGACGCTATTCATATAAAAATAGCATGGGTATTTCGGAAAATATTGGCAATACTTTCATATTACTCTAATCTGATTATTAAAAATAGTGTAAGGGTTATGGCCATTTTTATCTTTTTATTCTGATTTTAATAGAGTTACCCCCGGAAAAATGAAACATTTTGGTCTTAAATTTTGCAATACAAGACGATTCAAAGGCCTTTGATGAATTGATTGAATTTTATTTCTGTATCGAAGTATTAAGTATATTATAGTTAATATAAATAGGGAGTAAAGTTTTTCTAATATGTAGAAGGGCTATGGATTCGTATGAAGGTTTCTTCAATGGCATTTCTAAGGTCTTCCACTCTTACATAACTTCGACAGTAAACTTTGTAACTATTCCCCATAAATAGAAATATTTAAAACTGAAAGATTCGGAGATCAAGGAGGCTATGAATTGGTCCGTTCCTTTCATTGCAGGTGTTAGAAAAAGTTTCATTTAAGTAAATAATGTCACATTTACCTCATGTCATGAGGAGATTTTTAAATCTACCTTTATAATATACGGTATGTTGACGTCGGTAAACGGTAAATAGAATCTCCTTTCAGTTCCTAGAGTATACGACGTACGCACAATCATGTGAATGATGAAAAATTGATCCAAATAGATAGGGATATCGTGAACGTGTTTTGGGTAGTTCGAGCTGGGAATACTTTTCAGGAATACAGAGCGACCCAGATGAACGTATTTTTCTATAAGTTTACAAGCTTTCATAATACTTATGACAAACTGTTTTAGACAGAAGGCTTCTAAAATGCCTGTTTTAACAGAATTTCCATTTTATATATTCCTTATAAAATTTTAGTGGCTCTTCTTGCAGTTTTATAAAAGGTGCAGTCATATCAAATAATAAATTGCACATTATGCAGTGAAACGCAAATAACTTGATTTTTATAGACTGATTTATAAATTTCCTTTTATTTAATATCGCATTGCTATTAGTCTGAATTGACCATTTTAAGTTATTTAAAATTTTTACAATTTCCGGAACAGATACGGATTTAATTTTTCAATTTGGACTTAATGTAGCCCCAGAACAATTTCCATCTTTTACAGACCAGGTAACCACTTAACATGGCCACCGCGATAAATTTAGTTATTTGAGGAACTCCAATTTAAAGAATCCTATTAAAGATATATTACCTATGTGCAGGAGCGCCATATTGTCGAAATCACATAGTCCGCATCGTAACAATTGGAATTTCAAATATTTCTATTATTATTATTATTTATTTCTATTATCAAAAACAAGACATTGCTATTAAACTGAATGATACCAAAAATTAATGTTCAGATGTTAAAAGACTAAAAAGTTTTTTTTTTGAAAAGTTTTCTACATCCAATGCAGGAATTTTTTAATATTATTTGGACCCAGAAACTCAGCTAGTCTCTCTCTTCTGGTTTAAACGTTATTTAGGTTTTTCACAAAGTTAGTGTGCATTTCCGGTATCAAAAAAGGTATAAACACAATCTTTCTTTTTTCAATGGTTATGGAGTTATGGAAGGAATTTGGGCCACCCTGTACTGTCTACTGAGTCTACTGATTGTGGTCCCAGCATGCGAATGGAAACAACTGGGTTTGACGTTCTATGCAACGTGATTTTGAAAGTGAACTGCAGCATTTCAACAACATACGAAAACAATATATCTTTAAAAAATATAAAAACCCCAATAATCCGGACGCTATTGACTTCCGAAACAAACATAAAAGGGGAAAAAATTTATCGAAGTAAAAAAGCCAAGCTCAAGCGCATGCACGTTAGAATAGGTTAGTAAGGGACAAAAAAACACAGCTTCAATTACAAAAAATGTGTTAAAAATGTAGTTCATTATTGAAATAATTCATCTGCCCCGGTCAAACCACTATCACCCGACGACTAGTTTAGCCCTATTGGGGCTCATCAGGTAGGGGTAGAGAGTAAATTGACCAAAGCAGACTTGTCCCTTTTAACCGTGTCGTGCGGACTAGTGTGTAAAAGAGCTGATGCCCTCAGTGCCATCTAAGCGAGCTAGGCGGTCTATAACTGTGATAGATAGGAGATTCTACTCCGTAATCAGAATGAAATAATTCATCTGCCCTGGTCAATCCACTCACACCCTACCACTAGTTTCGTCATATTGGGGCTCATCAGGTAGGGGTAGTAAATTGACCAGACCGTCGCTTTTTACCGCGGCGTGCGGACTGGTATGTAAAAGAGCTGATAGATAGATGGTACTGAGGGCATCAGCTTTTTAACACACCAGTCCGCACGCCGCGGTTAAAGGCGACGGTCTGCTTTGGTCAATTTACTCCCTACCCCTACTTGATGAGCCCCATTAGGGCCAAACTAATCGTAGGATGAGTGGATTGATCAGGGCAGATGAATTATTTCATTCTGCTAACGGAGTAAGGAACGTGCACTAGGCCGGTGTATATCACAGGTATAGACCGCCTAGTTCCGCTTAGATGGCGCTGAGGGCATCAGCTCTTTACACACGTACTCCATTACTGAACACAGAAGGTTGCATTCGACGCATCATGAAGGCTTGCACTTGATCATTTATCGGGTATAACTGCACAATAACCTAGTGCACTAACCTATCTCATCCATCAATAGTCCTCTTATTAAGAAATCCTTTACAATAAAAGGTATGACTCATTCCTAAGAAGAGGTGTTGATACCCATAATATTCGCTGCTTTTAAGGTTTAAGCAAGCTGCCTAGTTCTTGGTATGTAGGAAGTGTTGTTAGTTATAGGGTTTCGACTGGTTCAACTAACAGCAGGATTTTGAATTGTATTAAATAGGACGCGGTTAGGGAACCTGATAGGGTAAGAAAACTTCAAAAGGAGATCACGTAATATGTGTAGGTTTTTATTAACAAGCATTGTATGGTTGATTCTGGTCACTTTATTTCTCAAGGTTTTAATCAGATTAATTTTATTATTAAATCTAGGGTTGTAGATAAAACTGAAGTACCTATCAGAGCTGATGGGTTTCTAAAGTAGTTCAGGATGACTACACTGCTATCAGTGCATTTGATATTTGATTTGATATCGTGAAAAACGACAAGGTCTATTTGCCTCACTCTCCAAAGTAAATTAATTTTTTAAATCATGGCTGATAAATATGCTAATGAATGCGTCATCTACATCCTAAGGGATCGCCAATATAAGATCATCAACATATTTTCCATTAAAATTAAATTAAAGGTCAGTTTGTGGAACCACCGTTTGCAACATATCATCTATAACGTATTGGGCTACGATAAGTGACACTAGCTCCCATGGGTTTACAGAAGACCTGCCTATACACAACTCCATTATAACTGAATAAGATATTCTCGAAAATAAACTTCATAACAGACAAAAATTCAACCCTAGGAAACTAACAATGTTTTTATGCATTGTTAATTCTTAGTAATACGGGAAGTCTGATTTTAATTGTGGTGAAAGAAGCCGCAAGCGCCCGTTTGGAAAAATTGACACAAGTACAGTTCAGTTTATTGCACCGCCACATACGTTCACGACGACCAAAACCATCAAGCCAGTTTTTCTATGAACGCCCGTTATAATAATCACCGTTATAACTGTTATATATTAGTTAAAATAAACAACAACCATCATCGTCTTTCATCAGCTATTTAACTTGSTGCTGACTGCTAGCTGTCACATGTAAACAAATTACAGTAACCTCAGTGTAAGGTGTTTAGTATCTTTAGAAATCGCTTAGTTTTATACCTCTTGAAAATAAACAGAAATTCTCGAGAATCCCATTTTTCATAAATGCAATCCGTTTTATTCCGGTGTCCTGGTTTGCGACAAAACGTGTAGGTTTTACCGAATAAAACTTTAAACATATTCAAGTGCATTGCTTGATATCTAAATATAAGGAGTGCGCATCAGATACGAACTTCTAAAATAAAGTGACTGATATGCAGATGTATAGATTCTAATCATCCATGCAGAAATTCAAAGAAATCTCTTTCAGGCGGATGCTGTATCATTCGCAACTCGAGCACCTATCTGAATCGACGAACGTTATTTCTAGAAACGCAAATGGCCGTAATTCTTTCTGAAATCACCGGAACATTTTCTATAGAGCATTCACTGTTACGGCACGAGCGACCCATTTCAAACGGTTTTACGGGAAAAGACAACGAAATACCTGAACATAACGATTGATGTTCGTTTGAGCTCCGCACACGGACCGAAAACGGAGCTCTCATTGGCCAGGCATCTGCGATCGGGAAAAATGATACGCTTCATTGTTTGCGCAAACAATTGAATAAACGTCGGTTGTTGAGAGCAGAAACGGTATTGTGGGGTCGTTACGGTAGAATGCTGAATCCTGCCGAAGTAAATTTTTCCAGCGTTTATGTATTAGTTGTTGACATTGGCCCATAAGCCTTGAAATATTGTATACGTACATTTTCAGGTACAACATGTTACTCTGCAGGTATACAAATTTCAATTATATTATGTATGACTTCCTCGATTGGGAACACCATTCTAATACTTTTCTAGAATGACTTTTGTCATAAGTTTTAGTGTTTTTCGAAAGATTGTTGTATGGCTATTTCCGACGTAAAGCTAAGGCTTGCATGCTTTGTCTGGTCTCCACTTTGGCAGTAAATGGTGATAGTGGTGATAGTTGTACCCCACTGGGTTGGATAGTTGACCTTTTGGGAATGGGTGTTGCAATAAGATGGTTGCTTCTAGAGCATAAGCAAATTGATTTTATTATTCATTCGTAGCAAAATACATATTCCGATTAAAATTTCGGTCAGACTGTACTAAATTTCAAGTTAGACAATCTTCATAAAATCATCAATACATTAGCTAGGGGAAATTATTAGTTCCTATTTGGTAACCTTGTGAAGTTGTTACATTTGAGTTTTGGAGTGTTCTCCCCACCAATGTGGGCGATATACGAGCTAGCTGGATACTGAACTTTGTTTCGCTTTGAGTTGACTTTTGATATTTGATAATTGCTTGTAAAAATGAAAAAAATGATTTTGTGCCTAGATGAGGTAACCGTCGTCAATCCACGATTTGGCCAATCAGCCAATCTCGTTTCGGCATAGAAATCCAGCAACATAACGTATTTTTTGTCTAGTCTTTGGTCTCGTGTCAGCTTTCACACAGATGGGGACCAAGAACATTTAGGTATTGTTAATTCCTAATTTGCGGTGTACTACACGTAAGGTTTCGATTTCTTTCTGTTTTTTAGAACAAGATCATTTGAACCTACCATTCAACTGCGGGCTGCATTTTTCGTTGTAAACCATATACAGCCGATAAGCATTTCAGTAACGTGATGTTATCACCATACATGTATATGATACGTCCAGGAAAATCATTAATAGACAGTTGAACAACACAGGGCGAAAAATTGATCCTTGTGGTACCCATTACCTTACAGCAAACCACTTAACCTCTAGCTCTCAGGTAAGATGTGATCAAGCTGTATGTTCTTAATCTACATATTTATAACTTCCTTAGTATATTTGATAAGTCACGCAGTATAACACAGTTAAGTTAACTATTGTTGCTGCTACGGTAAATTCGTTTTTCTGAACCCATTTTGCGATTCATTTAAAAGTAGTTTTGCTTCTACACAGTTAACTGTGCTTAATTATAGTTTGAAAAATTTTAGGCGTTGCAGGAAGGACCAAAGTCAGCGGTAATTACTGCAAACGTTTTTTCTATTCTTTTCACGCAGCGACAGAACATTCGTAACTTGTGAAGGTTATATTACTTGTTCAAAACACTTGTTTATTGTATTATTGAGATACACAATACACGCGTTTTCAGAATACTTTCTCTAATTCCGACAAGGTGTGTATTTAATTCACCTGTCTTGATCTTTGCATTCTTGCTGATTGTTTTTGGTTACTATTGAATATTTTACTATTAAGGTAGCTTTGTACTCGCTTGTAGCAGATTTAATGTATTCTGTGTCACACTTTAACGATTTGTAATGTGCCCATGATTTCCTATCCCTGATCTAGCTGCCTAAGTATAATATAGTGTCTTCGTATCTGTAAATATTTGCCCGAGAGATTTTGTGAAGAAAAAGTAGACCGCCTATATACCTATGTACCCCCCCCCCCCCCCCCGATACTACTACAGAAGAGGCTTGTCGCCGAATAGGCAAATCTCTTCTTCTGTAATTGCTTGAGTATGTTTAGAATTCTTACGTTTAGGCACCGTCTACCATCAGTTTCAATCGCTGAGCTTTGTTGTCTGACAAGTGTAGACCGATTGTTTGACTGTGTGGTACGTAGACTCAGTATACAGATTGTGTACTTAGGATGTTACACGAAATGGCTCATTCAGCTAATTAGGTGATCATTATTATTTATGAGAAAGTTGCCATTGCAGTTTCATATATACATGATCACTTAAGGCTGGACAGCGGTTGTATCTGTATTTGAATATTCTTTTTCTAATCGCTATGACAATAGGAGGAATAGAAGTTTTAAAGTGAATTATTTGGTTTTCAATATAATAATAAATAAAGGGGAGGCGTTATTTAAGAAAATCGTATATTTGATCAAATATAAAAAAAATCAATAGCAGTAACCCATCATTCTCGGAGTGTCATTAATTTGTTCCTGAAAACCATAAAATTCACTTTAAAACTAGCCATCATTCGTTGAATTCGCTTAAACCATACTTGAGTTATGTCATTTTGAAGATTTCAGTCGCCATGGCAACCAAACAAAAATGTTCAAACAATATTTGTTAAGAAGTAAACAGATTACTATAGACCAACATTGCATTGTAACCTTTTGGAGAAATAAACGATCCTTTGATATATATAGCGGCAAAGTTTCGTACTGCATAATATTGTAAATAATAAATATTATACTTAAAATAAAAACTATGACATATTTGTTCAAAAAAATTACCGTAAGATTCTAGCACGATTAATTTCTAAGATACAGTCGCTGTTCAGCCTTTACTGATTACCCTGTATATAATACTTGTTTTTACTATAGTGCATATCTAAGAGCTAAGTCATGACCTCCCAATCTATCTGTATTTCCATGCAACGATTCGTACACACATAACACTACCATTTTCAGAGTTGTCACTTTTATAGCAGTTTCTTCGACACCCCTTTCCGAAGACACATTTCCACCAACTACATCTACTGAAATATAGGTAGGTCATTTATAACTAACAGCCAGCATCCTCCATGGCTATAGTTTTCTCGGGCAAACACGCCAGCGTTCCCCATTTAGTGCTCCGCTAGGTAACCAAATTTACAAACCTGTCAGGCACGTGACGAACTACAAATCTACCCGATTCGTAGGTTGAACACAGTGCAGACTAATCGCACAAATAAATTTGGGTGTTGTCACGAAGTGGGACGGGGTGGAAACAAAAACAGACGATGGCTGAGCGGCGATGATAGCGCACAACAGTAAACTTCGCGCGAAGCAATTTGTAAGCATTTCCAAACAGCGAGTTTTTGCTCTTGGGCAATTTTCTGCCGACCCTTGCCAAGTGCACGAAACAGTTTGAGATACTGCGTGGAAAGCAATGCGTTTGAAAAATGACCTTTCCTGGAACTTTAAGCTTCTGTAGCTATGGGTATTTGAACACGAACCTTTCAGATGTCATTCGTGTTAGGTTCGCTGAACTACGTCTGAACGACGTATGCTCCGTTCGTTTTTTCACAAATAATAAAACTTGAATGTGTTCAGTTTTATCAATACATGACCTCAAATAGTTGCTCTTGGTAAAATTTTGAATAGTAAATACAATAAAGCATTTTGGTTAGTGAATGAAAAGGCTTTGAATGTCGTTTGATTTCCTTTCTGAACTCTATATTTTTTTATTTTTATATACGGAGTGTCGCAAAAGTGATCGTCCAAACTGAAGTATGTGGTAGAGTAGGTCATTTCCAATCGAAATAACCACATATGACATTATCCAATTGTTTACGGTTTAAAAGTTGCGGGTATTTTTATAAATTTTCTGAAAATTACTATCCTGACGGACTAAATCAAGTCTGTCATGAAAACTCAGGATAATCTTTGTAATTTGTTTCGTGATTAGTAACACAGGGTATAGTAAGTGTTCAACTATAACAATTTTTTGGGTCCATTTCTCTTTCAATATAAAAAACTCAATTTATGTTTAAACGTATTTATCTTGTACAAAGTACATGAATCAAATGTGCCCCATTAATTTAAAAACTTCTTCGTTTTATGCTAATTTAAATAAGACTACATTCATTTCTGTATCTGTTATAGTACTTGCATATAGCTACTTTGTGTAAAGCTGTTGTGGTGCTATATCGTGATTGAAACCCATATTGAATTGGTGGTAGAGTGGCACTGGTATTTATAAATTCAATAATTTATTTACAAAATATACACTCCAACAACTTGGAAAATGCTGGCAGAATACTAATAGGTCGTAAGTCACTATATGATGAAGAGGACGTTATGTGTTGTGATCATCACGATCGTATCGTTCATATTATGTGAATGCAAGTTTAGTCATGGTCTCTTAAAAAGCGTTTTTCAACAAAAATATTATGTAGTAGACAATGCAGTTCCTTAGAAGGGGTGCGCATTTTTTCCGATATATCGATATCATTATCGATAAATTGATATACCGAATACCGGTATTTTTTTTATAATAATCGGTAGGTATTTAATTAGAATTATCGACAAGTCGAATAATTCCGTATTATCGATAATTCGAATCACGAACAATTCGATTTTTCAATAAATACACTAGTTTATATTTAAATTAAGTAAATTTTTTGTATATATATGTTAGTTCATAATATGTAACGTCTTTACGGGATGTTCGACCTTTTTCTTTATGTTAAATAACACTCTTTATATTACAAACCAAGCTTTCGATGGACTTTATTCTCACCTTCTTCAGGGTTGTTACAAATGGTTACAATGTATTAACAAGTTATTTTATAAAATGAACTTACAATATACGAGATTTGATAACTCCAACTTCAAATTGACAAGTGATAAATTTGTCAGATACGAATATAAACGAAACTACAAAGATCAGTAAATATTAGTTATGCAAACTTCAATTTGTTTCTTTACAAAATTATTCGATTATAATACAATACAATTTTATATAATTTAGAATTAAAAAATATATGTAATGGAGTAATATTACATTACCAATATTATAAAATAGTTTTTTTGTTTATTTGTTATAATTTAATAAGTAAGTATAAATTACACTTAAATTTTGTATATCCGTTTTTTTATTTATGCTATTATTACATCTATTAATATTAATCATTTCTAAAATTAATCTTTTGCCTAAATTACATTCTTTTGCTAATATATTTATATTTTCAAAGTCAATTTCATGTTGATAGTTACCTAATACATGGCCAGAAAGAGCACACATATCTTTTTTTAAACATATATCGCTTTTGTGTAAGCGCACCCTACTTTTTAAATGTTGGCAAGTTGTTATTATTACTTTGTAATAACATTCAGGAAAATGGTGAACCAAAAAAACTTTGCAGTTTTACCATATTATAATAATTTAACAGACAAACTAATAAATTTATTAAAAGTTAGTAGGATTGTTATATACTAAATTAAAAAATAAGACGCCACTATTAAATAATAAATACTCATGTAATTTACAAAATAAATTGTACATCTTGTCAAGGCACTTATATTGGTCAAACTTGCCAACATTTAAAAAATAGGGTGCGCTTACACAAAAGCGATATACGTTTAAAAAAACGATAGGTGTGCTCTTTCTGGCCATGTACATATTACGTAGCTATCAACATGAAATTGACTTTGAAAATATAAATATATTAGCAAAATAATGTAATTTAGGCAAAAAGTTAATTTTAGAAATGATTAATATTAATAATAATAAATTAAAGAACGGATACACAAAATTTCAGTGTAATTTATACTTACTTACTAAATTATAACAAATAAATTAAAAAACCATTTTATAATATTAGTATTGTAATACTACTCCATTACATATATTTTTTAATTCTAAATTATATAAAATTGTATTGTATTATAATTGACTAATTTTGTAAAGAAACAAATTGAAGTTTAACGTAACTGATATTTGCTGAACTATGTAGTTCCGTTTATATTCGTATCTAAAATAAACAAATTTATCACTTGTCAATTTGAAGTTGGAGTTATCAAATCTCGTATATTGTAAGTTTATTTTATAAAATAACTTGTTAATACATTGTAACCATTTGTAGCAACCCTGAAGAAGGTGAGAATAAAATCCACTGAAAGCTTGGTTTGTAATATAAACAGTGTTATTTAACATAAAGAAAAACGTCTAAGATCCCGTAAAAACGTTACATATTATAAACTAATACGTGGCCCCCATTCTTCGTAAAAAGTATGCAAACTTGGGCGTTTTCTTCTTTTTTAATTAAAATAAAGTTATTATTTAAAAATCGGTTCAGTAGTCCCTGCAGTTTAAACCTTTGTCTTTACAATGAGCCAAAGATATAACAAAATATTGAAGAATAAGGCCTGTACGATTAATTCCGCATAGCTTATTTTCACACCCCAGACCAGCGTCCGGACCCCTCTTAAACTACCGAAAACCCACACACACGAACCGGTAGCTGAACGCTCAATCACATTATCATCCAGCCCATCTACAGTCAGTAATCAAAACTCTAGTCACGAGATCGGAACGCTTAACAGATACAGAAAGTAGAACTACAGAAATGACGGGAATCAAAGAAACGCTACAGCAGGACGGATTTTCCAAATAAGACATTAAAAAGGACCTAATACCACGTCCACAGAGGAACACAGCAGAATAAAGAAGCCAAACCTGTAGCCAAAGCTCACCTACCATATATCAAACAAACTACAGAGAGTCAACAGAATCCTGAAGAAGTACAACATTGAGACCACGTTTACCACATCGAGAAAGGTAAGACAGGTGCTCCCAAATACCAACACGAAGGTAGAACTAGAAGCACGTGAGATCGATTTATCTGCTGCACATAATGAAATAGTGCAATATATCAAACCAGGGAAAGGAGTCAGGATCCAATGTCTCTCTATTGAACTT
Source organism: Rhyzopertha dominica (assembly GCA_025024175.1). Classification (NCBI taxonomy): domain Eukaryota; kingdom Metazoa; phylum Arthropoda; class Insecta; order Coleoptera; family Bostrichidae; genus Rhyzopertha; species Rhyzopertha dominica. The sequence goes on along the minus strand of QCXZ01000003.1, from coordinate 36,216,461 downwards.
TTTTTAATAAAGTTTGTCCTAATGGAACTTGTTCAATGCGATGGACCTCCACCTGTGGCGCAGACATCTCTAAGATGCCGCGTGGAATATTTAAAGCAAATCCTAGTTGCGATTCTGTCTCTCACTCCCTTAGCCTCTTTTCTTATTTATATCCTAAATGCTCTTCATTCACCAATCATTTTGAATTGAGTATTTTCCGCTGGTATGTTTGTTTTTTTTTCTTACTTACTCGAAGACATTGATTTAATTTAGACCTGCGTCAGATTATGAATAAATTATAAAGTTAATGTTTTCTGATTTTATTGTAATTACAGATTAACAACCAACATCATATCTGACACCCTTGTTTATATTTAACTGAATTTGAATCTACCATAATAAGCAACATCCTTGCAACAAACTGGTTAGGACATCTATCATGTATGCCTTTGTGAACCTTAGGTATCCTTACTAAAGTAAGGTGAAAATATTCGTAGAAATGTATGAACTAAGTCTTTTTCAAGAAAACTCAGCTTTTATGTGTCAACATGTATCCACAGGCGCAATACTAGTTAAAGTTTGCATAAAGTCATCCAAGATGCATACAGCAACAATTGAGAGAACGATGCACGGCCAGTTTGGAGCTGCAACGTTTATAGGGCACTAGATTATTTCATATAATATATATTTTCTTCGCTGTTTGTATTTTATATGTGTCTATATGTTTCATTTATGCTTAATTAAACACTTCCTTTTGGTTGGATATTGCTTAAAGGCCCAACCACGAGCATATATTACCCTTACACCGCTGCGGGGTGAGGTTGGTTGGCGCTGTAAAGATCAGGGCCGCTGCAGATATCAACGACGAGCAGCGACTTATTATCATATATAGTGGATGTATTAATAGCTGTACGTCATCAAACTTTACATTGCTGCGAAATTTGATTAGCTGCAAACATCAGTTTTAATTTCGATTACGTTGGAGTCGAGCATTCTCGCTAGTGTGTAATATGTTTCAAGAGCTCTTGCACTGTAATTAGGATGTCAGCAGAGTGTACGGCACTAACTGAATATGCAGATAAAGGAGTGCATTTATGGGCCTTCACAAGATTGCTTGCTTTGTGCGATACTAATTTCGTTGTAATGAACCGCTTTAGTTTATTGCTTTCTAGCTTTAATTATTGTGAAGTTAATTTAACTGAAATGAATTATTTTTTGGGATTAACGGAGTGCTTATTTTATTGCAACCAAATAAGTTAATACTGAGATATAGTTTTTGTCGATGGTAATTTATTTTTCGAAAATCGTATGTGGGTGCATGATCAGAATAATAGAAAATATCCCTTTAAAACTCGTTTCCATATAAAGGTTCAGTATATAAATATATGCTTTAAAAACAACAAGCTTAAGTGCATATTTGGCATATAACATCAGCTATTAATGGGATAATATGTTCTAGCAGCGCCAGCCCTAAGATTTTAATGTAAAACGTTAAAGTTGATTAGATACGTTAGCATGGGCGTACCCAGCTTTTGGCTTGGGAAGGGCGAAGACCAAATCAGGAATTTGCTGTATGTGAATAATTCAACATAAATGGAAATGTGCATTTATTAGAGTATTTAACTTACGAAGATGGCTTGTGTAATGTATATTTAACTAATTACTTACTTAACTTAAATAATTAGTTAAGTATTTATTTCAAAAGCGATCTTCGTGGAATTTCTGTAAACTGACATAAAACAATTTATGTGAAAGGATCACTCAAACTATTTATACGTTTTCTTCTGTGTAAGTACACTGATGGACATACAAGCCCATTTAGTCTGACTTCAATCATTGTTGTTCTCGACTAGTGCTGCTAAATTCTTAATAACCGTTGAATAGCGTACAGTGACCATTATCGACAGCATTATTTCCAATTTGTTTGTGAGCACTGCAAATGTCTGTATTTTGTAATAAAATTTCCGTGTCTAATAACATTACTTTGTAAGCTTTTAAGCACGATATTGTATAAACTGGAAGGTTTCAAAAACTTGTTAACCGGTTGTGAAACCGGTAAAAAACTAATCGGTTATGAATGCGGTTAAAAATTAACACGTTTTTTAAACCCGTTACGAACTAACCGGCTATGAAACCGATTAAAAACTAACCGGTTAAATTTGTCGTAACCGTCAAACCGGATTCGGCGATCACTAGATCACAAGTATGCTTGTTGAAATATTGGCATATGACTGCTGAAAATTATTTTGGAAGTAGGACTAAAGACAAGTGTTTGGTTATTAGTATTCGCTACTGGCATCAGTGAAAACTTTCATACTACACAAGCGGTTTTCGGTAGATAGGTTCCAAATCTGACTCATAGGTGATGGCAGAGTGACTTTTTATATTTAAAACAATTTATGTCATTCTTAATGAAAATGCTGCCATGCCCTTTATGTTGTTCAAAGTCAATAAGAAAAAACCGACATTGCTTTCCACAAGTAAGAATATAAGTAAGTGTTAGTTCCCACAGTTTTTTTTTGTAATCTTATACACAATCATCAAATATGTACATATAGCGATCATACGATAGGGCGTGACATACCTGAAAGTAACTATTTAATATAGGTTTCTAATAAGTTCTAAGCAAGTATAACAAGGAATAGGTTAGGTGATCTATTTTTTAAATTAAGTAATGCTTCAAAAGTTGCATTTATCATTTACTGTTTTTTTTTTGACCAAATTTAGGGTGGCTTAGTGCAATCGAAAAACAAATCTCTTTAATTTTATATCTTCGTATTTGCAATTTTATTACCTGAAATGAAAATAAAGCCGTAATTTTACTGATTAAATAAGAACATGCGTCACATTGTCGTTGAGCATGTTCAAAACCCATCATCTGGTCACAGGGCGGCACCTACAATAGACAAGATCATGAATTGCTATCAGAAACAGGGATGCAGCCGAATCGGTTTCGCCGTATCCTGATTGGAGGGGTTCATAGCAGGTACAGTCGGCTTCACCGATAATGAGATGGTTTGGTAGTCAGTGAAGTCAACTGTATCTATCTGTCTTTCGTATTTTGCATGTTTGTGAACGCAAGTCTCAAAAAGTGTGGCAATTTAAAAAACATTATTTGCTTTTAGAGGTAAAAAAAATAAAAAATACTCATGAAAAACGTGTCTTTTAGGTTTTCAAGGTGACACTCCTTATTTATTGTTCAAATGAACACTACAAAATGTTTTTGTAACACTGCTTAGGTTCCGTCGCGTCAAAACAAAAACAAATAGACGCTAGCCTTCGTCAAGCGTCAAGCCACAGGGTCGGCGGAGTGTCGAATTGCTCGGCCGTTATCGTCGGGCGTTGGCGTTCGTCCACCCTGGGCTTTTAAAAGTTGACTCATTTAATCGTAACTCATAATGTGAGTAAATATTAGTTCTAGATAGAAACTTAGACTTTCTAGTATTAGAGTATTTTCACAAAAAATCGAGTCGTGCTTAATCTGGGGAACGAGCAGAGCTAATCCCAATGGATCTGGATATCTAATATTGTTAGAGTACATTCTGACTACCTGTTGGAAAGTTACTTCCATCCCGTGTAATTCTTAATGATTATGAGTTCGATGATATCGTCGAACCATAATCATTTTTATGAATGAAATGTGCAGTTTTTAAAGACACTGAGCACTAACGTCGGACACATATCATCAAAGTCTGAGATGTAGACTGGGTATGTATGTACACTTGTTCGTCTTGCGTGTTGTATCTAGAGAACAAGCGTTAACAATTTCTTATAGATTGTTAACCGATGGGATGATCGCAATGTGTCTCATTAGAGATTCGTTCCGCTTCAGCACAATTTCACCGACATAGGTATAAAAATGAAGGTTCAAGAAAAATAGAAATAATAGTTAATTAGCAACGGCAGGTGTATTAAGAAAACAGCATTAAAGCAAGATGCAATAATATTAAAAAAGACAACCGATATCGCCGACTATGAGCAATTTACCGCAAACGTATTTAAGAGTACAAAATAAATTATCGGTGGGGCGTGCGTCTCGCACGCTTCCATCAAGGTCGCCTCTGCTTGCCTCACTTGTTTTAAACATGATGCGAAGCGTTTTCAGATTTAAGCTGCGAAAACACATAGATACATAGCTGGATATCTTAGAATATATTTAGTATACTATAAGCATATGATACTACCAGCACTTGCCAACACTAACTGCAAACAGCATATAATATTTATGTGTGAAATAATGATTTGTATCGATATCGTTCTGGGACGAATAAGTCAGCATTTAATACTCGTTTTAGTTAAATAGCATTAAATACGATCCATCCAACGGATATTAAAATCCCATTATTTGCGTGGTAATGGAGGAAATATGATGAAGACATTTCCATGCTTTTAGCAACTTAAAGCCATAAATATATATGTCAGGGATGGGAAAACGAGGAATACGCCAGCGTAAAATATGTAATTATGTTTTACAGCTTTGCGTACCGAGAATGCTCGTAAAACTGCGGTTATATTCAGACTTTATGGTATTAGAGAACTGTTCAGTTGGTATATAGAATGTAGGTAATGTTCATGAATGAAGGTATTAGATACTGTGATCGACTGTTTTCATCAGAAATCTCGCGTTTTTTCCGAACCTTGAAATAATTAGGATGACTATGTGAGCACAAATACATACCAATTAAATACGTTTATCGCTGCATTGTGAATCCGACGTAAATATGCATGAAAACAAACGATTGGTAACGGCTTTCGCGGTAGATACATAAAGTTTGATTACGTTTCGGGTTCATCTAAAATTTCTACCACGTGCGCGCCAGGGGACGTTCGTATTATGCCGGATGCGAAATCAATATCAAAACATTGAAATGAGTGGCATTAAAGTTTTTAATGATGTATCAGTTTTTTTAGTTTTATTACGTGTGCTATGAAAGCACGAAATATAGAGTAAATTTCGGTAACAGGGCTGCTAAAAATTTAATATTAACGCAGACGGCGACAGCTTTATTGCAGAATCTTGTTAGTTTACTTTTTAGCAAAGTAAAACTACTGTATGCTATTAATTATTAATCAAAAATGTCTAATTTTGTATAGAAGATATCATTATATTGAATTATTAACGACTCTCTTCGATTGTAACAACCTTGAAGTCTGCTGTTCTTTATCGATTACGAGCCGGTGATAATTTACAGGGATGCGAAACAAATACAGTACTGCTTATGAAGGTTTTTTTTTTATCGCACTTTGGTGACAGTTAATGCAAGTAAACGTTTTAGTACTTTCTGTAAGTGGTCCTAAAATGTGGTAAAGTAATCTTTGATAATTTAGCTTTATTGTGTTAAGATTATTGCATTGCTGCCTGAATAGTAAATACATTTTTAATGATGTACGCCCATAACGACTGTTCATTAATAAACAGGTCAAGTAAACCACGTTTTTTCTTTCTAGCACAAACGTAGGTCTGCCGTGTAGATTAGTAAACATAATTTGGCGTTTGGCCTATTTGACGTATTTGTCATTTATTGCACTGATGAAAATAAGACGTTAGTACTGTTACCTGTGACTAACACGGGCATAGCTGATTCTGGCTGTAATAACTAGCCCAGAAAGATTGGCAGACAAAAATAACGCAGCTAGTTTGACGATCGACAGAAGTGACAGTCACAGACAAGTATGTGACAGTTAAGTTCGTTGCGACGAGACGTGCATGACTATGGGCGATGAGCGAATTGGCGCCACCATCGGTGAAACTTGGCATTTTTGGTGGGAAAACTACAGTTTACTGTAGGGTAAACACATTTGCTGTCAGTTGCTGTCAGCTGTATGGTGTATGCTGCAATTACTGTAGTTTAACTTAACTAATTCTTTTATTTATGCCTGTCTAATGATCAAAGAATTACACCAGTAGATATATTCTTTGACAGTAATCAACATGAGTTCTGAAAAAATATGTATGCTCTTTGCGTGTAAGTAAACAAAATTGCTGTGTTGTGGATTGTAACAGTTATGCAAACACAGACAAATCGGTTAAATTTTACTACTTTCCATCCAAACCTCATGAAGAAGAACGTCGCAAATTGTGGATTAGTAGCATCCACAGAGAAAATAAGTAGGTATGGCATTCTACTTAATATTGCGCTAATTGTGCAAAATACCGGACCATCGCCGAGTTTTGCACACAACTAAAACATTGCCTTCTGAAGATGAATCTGAAATGAATTTCCTGCGGTTGCGTCTGGTTTTTGAAAAATGAGTTTTTATACGTGGACCTGCGTTACAACGCACCGTGTTGTTCCTATGCGGTGTGGTAGCGTGTCACGACTCCAGAGTGTGGTTTTAAGCAGATTTTGGCGTTTAGGCCGTGTTTTTTGCGTGGTTTGAAAATACTCGCGTAGTACGACCGAACGTAAAGGAACCAGAAGCATGCTTCCCTATGCAGTACCTACAGGGAGAAACACAGTGTGTATAAAATAATTGGAAATTAAAACACTAAATACTTAAACCCTTATATTTCGAAAATAAGATGTGACCCCAAGAAGCGGATATTCATGTTCTGAAAGACTATTCTAGGAGTGTGCAAAATTTCACTTTATTTGGCGAAAGTATGGTATTCTGTATAATTACCAATATTGCCGGTTAGTATTTTTATACGTCAGTACAATGATAAAATTTTATGATTTGTAACCCAAATTATATCACTGTATCCATTTTCCGTGATTAAACCGCCTTTTGACAAAAGGCTGTAGCTTAGGATTACCTACCAAAAATGTTTGAGTTACCCGCTGCGAGGCGCTGAAAAGCGGCATTCGCTCACCGCCTATAGACTATTACCGGCTTACTTGAACCCATTTCTATGAATGCCCGTTATTGTACATACGAGAGTATTCGATCGGTGGTAAGAATAAAATGACATTAAGATAAAGAGAAATAGCTACTGGCAACTACGAATAGTTCAAATTCCTGAAATATAATAGCAGCAGTAGCAATAAAGCTTAAACGTAAGTTAAATTAGAGATTCATAACTTCAATGTCGGGTTCTATTGTACTCCTTATTTGACGCCAACAATATATATAGTCATACAGAAAAAAAACTATTTATTAATTTAAATACGAAACAGCACGCGTTGCTGTTTTTATTCGTACGAAGGGCACATGTACACCTTTGATTTTTTTTCTATATTCCAAGTCTTTACATACAGGTTTTCCAAATAAAAACCTGCTGTCTTGTTTGAATGAGGAGCGATATTTGCATAACGACTTGAATTTAATTCGCAAAAGAACCTTTTCGGACCGAGTTTTCTTTTCGCAGAAAGTAGTACATCTCTTGCTGAATATTCTTTGGCCTAAGCGAAGATTTATAATGAAACGTTAAGCTTTACGTGGCATTAGAACAAAAGCGCGTCATTATTGCTTCAGTCGGAGCTTCGCAGCAAATACTTTGGTTTCTAATCTCAATTTTAGGCACGCTCCAGTTAAACATAATTGCACGATGTATATTTGTTTCTCAAGTTTGTTTAATTAATATTATAACCGTTCCGTGAGTCATGGTCGGTGATTATGTTTGCAAACGATATAGTTGCTGCAATCAGTTTAGTTTTTCTGATAAACTCACTCGCTTAATACAGCCATATCTGTAAATAAAACTAAAGCAACTTAAAAAATCGTTATATGACAGCCATACCTAAATAGGGACAAGTACAACCGGATCCTGTAAAGTGTAACTTCAGAGCTACATCTGAGGAAGACACCAATATGAGTGTCGAAACGTCAAGGTCAAATAAGCAACGTTGCAACGTGGGAAGCAGCCCGGAAAACAACATGTAATCTAGGTGCTTATAGACGTTAATGCTTCACTTTGCCAGTGGTATTTGCAAGCACAAGCTTTTGTTTCCGATATTATTAATTTTTGTTAATTAAGGAAGTTTAAACATTGTGTCAAGCATATTGTTGATTAAGCGGTAACCTTGCAATCAGTTCATTCGTGTTTGTTCTGTGTATAAACGCTGAAGCTTAATACACCAATCAAACAGCTATAATTGTGTGCAGAAACAGTTCATTCAATCGAGTTCATTCGAACAGGAAACAAACCGTGCCGCTTTGTCACGGTTGGTCACCCGGTATTTTATAGCCTCTAAAACCCGTATAGCATTTCCACATTTTTTCATAATTGTACGAAACATATATTTTGCAAGGTAATATATCATATCATGTAGAAAACATTGAAAATCATCAAGATAGAGTTCTTGTAAGTGTGAAACAATGAAAAACCGTCATGCCCCGAAAACTATTATGATTTGATTATTTTACTGGAATTATTAACATTGTCTAAATCTGATTACTAGATGATTGATGCTTTTAACACGTGTTTACACGTGTATAAAGAAGTAGCATTCCTTCATCGTAGCAGCAGCGTTCTATTAAAAACTTGATAAAATGCATATAAGACGCTTTTAATAAGAAACATAAAGAACTAAACATTTCATTCATCAAATAATAGCAGCCAAGTTATACTTTTAACTTTAATAAAAGATCGCACGTTACGCTGTTGCAATGCCTGAAAGTTGAAAAGGAAGATCGATCGCTGCTTTCATTGTCCTTTTATGCTTTACATGTTATAGATACGTAAGCAGTGGCGGCTCGTGGCAAATTCTATTGGGTCGGCAGTGAAAACTTTGGTCCACTCTAGTTGGTCAATATTATTTATTTATAAATTAGTAAATAATTTTGTATATACTCGTAGTTGTTGTTTATTACTTGCTACTTCTGTAAATTTTCATATCGCCGCAAGTTAAAAAGATAGTTCATTTGGTAACAAATAGCCTAATTTGGCAACTAGCTTCATAATATCGCACCGGAGAGGAGAAGCCGATATATGTCGAGCCCAATCCGAAGATGTATTCGGAAGTCCGGCAGACAGCATTAAGCGATTATATGGGTATTGGCGCTTACTTATTTTGTTATTTTCTKTTTGTGTGAAATTCTTCAATGAKTTCAGATTGACTAAATKTATAACACGTATTTAATTAATTCTGTTAAATGTTTGAAGGTATCTGCTTAAAAATGTTTACTTAAGAGGATAGCTCTTACAATAACCTTGGGAAAATGAAAAATTTCGTAGAACATTCGGGTAGTTTTTCGTGATTTCAGTATTGAACTATATATATAATAGTTGTTCAATGTACATGTCAAAATTAATTTTCAGAATCCGAAGATTATGAATGCCAGGCCTCCTTTATTAACTTCAATAAAAACATATATACGTAAAATTAAATTATGATTATAAAAAAACTGTAAGCATGTAAAGGGTGTTAATCAGATAATTTGTAATACTCAGTAGAAACAGAACTATAATTGGTTGATTAAAAAAAAAACTTGAAATAATTGAAATAAATGAAGTCCGTTTTAACGCTTTATGCTATCTGCCGGACCCAAACATTGCAGTCTCGATATGCGCGCAGGGTTGCGTCTTTGTTCAGCTTATAGGAAAACGATGCTATTGCTTCCTTATACGATGCGGTCTGCCGACCCAGCGCTTGGATCACGGGCTTGGATGACAAACACATACACGGCCCAGCCACGGTTGCCGAGTAGCGTACATTTTTCGGGATAACCCGGAAAATGTGATTTTGGCTAATTATTAATTTGATGGTGATGTAAAAAAATACGCTCCAACTGTTTCAAGATATTTGAACATAATAAAACAAAATATACATAAAAATACGAAAATAATAATTTTTTCGATCAAAATTCTGGGTCGGCCGACCCGGACGAGCCGCCACTGTACGTAAGTATGATATTTCAACCGTTACATTTTAGATAGAACAAAGTAAATGAGAGGAACGCTGAAACATGAATCTTTAAAGCTCTTGCATAGCCAAGTATAGCATTAAATATAAAACGGAAGGTTGTTGAAAAACTATGGGTGCAAATTGCATTGACAATATCGTTGTAATGTTACTTGGGATGCCAAATGAGATGGAATTGTTTTTCCAACTTTTATATCGAATGAAATAATAAAGCGACAAATTTTTTGTGCATACTATTAATAACAAGAATAAGAAATAAGCTTTTGAAAGTAATAGAAAACTAAACCAGAACATAGATATTCTTAATAGATATTATCTACCACCCTCTTATAAACCGTATAAAAATTGAAAAAGAGCGCTACATTAATAATTACGTTTACTTCTTATCAAATTCGTATGAATGCAGCTGTCCACACATTCCTTTTAATTCGAAATATCAATCTACATTCTCTGCTTTTCCGTGTGCTTTGCTTTGCTTTGCCCTAATCCACTGCAACTTCACGATCATGTGAGCACGATATTCGATATTTATTGTTTACATCTTTACACCAAAAATTGCACACAGCACACGCACATGAAAAATGCTATCAAGATTTGCTAGGTTAAAATAAAAAGTGTGGCCAGCTACTCCAACAAAATGCGCACCGTAAAAGTATTGACGGTTCAAGTTCAGATATATACTCCTAATATTTGTCATTTAAGTGAGATAACAAATGTAGATCACACTTCATACTCAAAAATCACCCAAATTGCGATACCTAAGCTCCTTTGGTACAACAGGCGCAAATTTCATTTCACAATCTCTGAAATTACTTCGATATACGGCATAATCTGGCTACACTGTACAAAACAATAATTTTTACGGTGTGAAGATAGGAACAGTAATTTTAGAATGACAATATAATTACTAAAAACTCCGGCTAAGCCCATCAATGTTGCTTTTCCTTGGTTTGCGGACTATGACACGTCGTATTTTGATTTTTAAATTTTAATAATATATTTTGACGTAACAAGAATAAGTTATGTGAAACTAATTGTTGTGAGATACGTAAACAGTGGTAGAGTCCCGAACGCAGCCATCGAGGTGTCTGGAGTCGGTTGTTTACATTTTAAAGTGAAGCCAACATAATAGTCACATCTAAGGTGGAATTGGAGGAAAACAGAAACGTACATTTGACCAGAGCAATACTCAATGCATCGTGCGATTGCCCGTCTTCACGCGCATTAGATGGTCCACTGTACTTCTGCTGTTTAGAATGTTCTGTTATGTTGAGTAGTGTGGTGTAAATTTTTGGTTAAAAAGAGCTTATTGCGAGCTGTTTAAGGACAAGTCGTATAAAAAATTAATCCAGGCAATGGTGCGGATGTGTCAAGTATGCAAAAAGGTGGGCTCTATGGAGAAAACCGTATCACTTCACCGTTAAGCAATGTTTAGGTTATGTTTATATTTGTTGTCATAGGCGTCGTTTGATAAATTTAGCGAAATTGGTTACTTTATAGAGGAATACTTTTATAAAATGATGTAATGAAGTTAATAGTGAAGGATTAATACATATGGAAAATGATTACCGTTAGTTGTAGACGTTTTAAAAATAAATATCTGTAGGTAGAAGAGAGCCGATGTGTTCGGAGTAAGTTTCTTTTTATTTGACAATAAATTTCATTTTCGCAGTATCTGAATTTTTTTAGTATATTTCTATGTGAAAAATGTCGAGTATTTTCTCGTTAAGTGTTGATTAATGAATACTAATGCTAGAACTGTGTCGATGCTTTCATTCGGTCAAAACTTTTTTCCCGCTTGTAACGGAATCAAATTAGTGTTTGTTGTACAAAAAGATGTTTCTTTGCTTTAATTGAAAGATTGTTCGAAATATTATTGATCGCTTTTGTTTTTAGTTGGAAGTTAACTTATTGCTTGGAGGAAAACTGTATCTCCCCCTCGTACGCGCGTTCCCCTCATCATCATTGGTCTTGGCGTCAGTTCCAACCGCATTTATGAATGAGATGTCGGGTCCATTTAAGAGGAGCATTTACTTGGAGCGATTTGGGCAGAAATGTAAACTATGCAACCCGTATAACCAGCGGGACATGGGACGTCAGAGGGTAGCCGATAAGTTGAAATCACGCAAAGATCGTACGAGCAACAGACGGGCTAAACTATATTCGGAAAATTGCTGACTGTAGGGTGTGCATAAAAAAGTAAGCATAATATTAGTAACTTTTTATGATATTATACCAGGTTATTCAAATATGGAATAACCCATTTATTTCTGTAAATATGAACTATAKAACAKTTCATTCTAACTGCATGTCTACTATGATTTCTGGAGGAACTTTTATAATAATTTTCCTTCCGCCTCCCCATTGCTTCGGCAGTAACAGTAAATTAATGTTAAAGAGCTTTGAACATTAAACTTGTCACGTGTATTTAGACATACAATCTTAGAAATCCAGTCATATCGGAATAGATCGTATACCGCTCGATCATTCCCGAGAGGTTTGTATCTAAGCTTCACTGTTCACTAGATACCATGCGACGAACCTGGTGGGGATAGGCATTCGCATTCCGCTCTCGTGACGGACTCGTGCAAGGGTTTGCGGTTTTAGATTTTTTGAACGTTTTTACTCATTTATCGTACTCATGTTTTTGGTAGTGTACAAAGAAATATGTAGCTACAACGTGGAGTTCGAATTCTTCGTTTATGTGCCTTAGTTTTCGACAAATAGCTCGCCAAAAATACGCATTTTTAAGCAAAATATAACAACAAATATTTACATTCAGAAAAAAACGCGAACTCTACGTTGTAGCTACATCTTTTGTCATTGCCATGTTGAAATTTCACTTCGAAAAAATTACGAATAACTCGGTAAAATGTAAAACGGTAGGTGCTTAAAATGACCCGCTTCGCTCTAGGTAAACGCCACTCTTAATAATATGTCAATGAACGCAGCGAATTACTTTTTTGAATTTAATTTAGCCTGCTTTACTGATACCACTATACCTACAGTTCAGTTTAATTAGAGACAAAATATAAAGTAAAAATTGTATTCTGAAATTATATATGGTTTCTATAAATGATTCATGCATCCAGAGCGCTTATGGAAATTATCGATTAAATCAATTTGCCGGCTCTCAAGAAAGTGACCACAATTATTGCTTTGACATATACTTGTCATCTGTCGATTGTGGAATTATTTGGTATATTTTAATATGAAAAAAGGCGTTGGAGTACATATGCTGTGGCGTTTTGTGGAATAATTAAATGTAAGAAGCTCAGCAGCTGTGGAGTGACACGGTTTCGTATAACTTTTAGGTTATGCATCATATTTGTGAGGTTGTGACTGTAGTAAGTTTGTTAAATTATCCTGTGATTAACTATTAAAGATGTTTATACGTTATTAGCCTCCTGGAACGGTAAAATTCACAGTTAGGTTAAGTGACAGTAACATTAGCTGCACTACCGGGGTACCGGATATTTTATGGGGTCGTTTTCTAACCTAAAAACTGTAAACATCTAAATTGTGATGGTGCATGCAAAAGAAGTGCAATAATTAAAATAGAATAATACGTCTAAGATTGACTGCGTAGGCTTTCAAATTTGGGGAAAATAGTTGAATTTATAAAGTTATGCCTGAAAGGTAGTGACCACAACAAAATAGGGTTATAACGGACGTAGCTCTGTTTATTAATGTATGTTGTACGGTTCCCTACATGAACATTATTGTTATTACTTACCTTTGAAAGGCAAATATAACCGTAAATTGTTGAAAATCTTTATAAAACCATTAATTTCGTGGCTATAACTTTATCCGCAACCTTCAGTACAGTATATGACAATTGACAGTATATTGTGATTATTGTAGCTTGGCAGCAGTTACAAAAAGGCAGGAAGAATTGAGAAATCAACGCCGCCCACGTTTCATGAACCATTTATAGAAAACCTGTATTTTAAGCATTACCATTATTATTTATCTTTGCATTGTATTGTTTGATGCAACGCGAATATACATATTCAGCGGTGCTATGCTGCTCTCGTACACATAATGCATATCTAAAATTAGTGCAGGCTAGTATTAAATCATCGCCTTACTCCTGATACCTATACGAGGCTTAATGGATTTCCTGATAATGCAATACCATTTGGCGCATGCACAAATTAGATAGATATGGCATTTCTGGGAATGCTCATGTTAATTACGAATGATTAAAGTATATACAAATACATGAATGACGTTTAAATCAATAAGAGATTCTTGGTGACAATGAAAGTATTTTTTTCATGTTCTCTTGCTACCTAGCATCTAAAACAGAAGTCGATTTGCACTGTAATGCAAAGGCTATCTAAGTAAAAAAAACTCAGAAAAAATGCATATCTACAGTATCACATATCGAGACTGGGAAAAGAGAGACCATTTAATGAGCTGAAGATTTTGGATGGATTCGAATTACACATTCTCTCACTGGTAAACCAACTTAATGATTATCGGTAATATCTAACCCTTCGACTTTGAAACAGGTAACTATCTGAGCCGTTGTCCTGATTCGGGTTTAAAGGTCGTCGTCGGTTGGAATTGTCTTCTAAGGTTTCGCTAGCACGAGTGGTAAGCTTCTTCAGAGGTCCTTCCATCTCCGGTGCCGCATGTAGACTGACGAGTAGACGAGTTCTCCTGAGCAAGTTGTATTTATACCGGTGGGTCGGAGGTGGGGCTTGTTCCGCCTCGGTTGACGTCGGGATGTCGATCGGCATAGCTCGGGCGTTCCTGAGAATCGGGTTCCAGATCCGGTTGAGCCTTAGGGTCTCCTCTTTTCTATTGAAATTATCAGGATGTTTGTGGATCTCGATGGCTTTCCTGGTCAGTCTGCTGTGATAGCCGTTGACTGATGCTAGCAACCTACAGTTCTCACAGTGTATCTTGTGGTCTCCGTTGCTCAATGCGTGCTCGACTACGGCAGACTTCTCAGTTCGTCCTAACCGGTAGCCTGCTTTATGCTCCTTGAGTCTCGTTGCCATTGATCTCTTGGTAGTTCCAATATAGACTTTACCGCAAGAACACGGTATGCGGTGGACTCCTGCTGCTGAAAGTGTGTCCCTCTTGTCCTTCGCTGATCTGACGGTCTGCTGGATCTTCTTCGTAGGCCTGAAGATTGCTCTGATGTCGTGCCTTTTCAGAACTCTGCTAAACCTATCTGATGACTCTATACTTCTGACTCGGGTGATGGTTTGATACCCACCGGTATAAATACAACTTGCGCAGGAGAACTCGTCACTCTACATCTAGCACCGGAGATAAAACCTCTGAGGAAGCTTGCCACTCGTACTAGCGAAACGTTAGGAAGCAATTCCAACCGACGACGGCCTTTAGACCCGAATCAGGACAACAGCTCAGATAGTTACCTGTTAGTTACCTGGCCGCCAAAGCCTTAACCAATTCATCAGAAATCTATCTTCTTGAATATATGCTTTTGTTTACGTTTTTTTACTTTAGCAATGTACAACATCACAAACGAAATACGGCAACCGATTTCTCAGTTTTTTGTGTTAGATTCCTCCCAGAGATGTACGCCAAAGGTAGCGAAAAAGTATTGTTAAATATTAAGAAGCTGAAAAAACAAAAACAAAATTATTCTAAATTAAATTAAAAGATATATGGCAATTATGTAAAATCTAAAATAAATCACTACTCTATACTAACTACTACTGCAGCCTATTATAAGGGGTTTTACTTCACCGAAGTTTTCGGAAAATACCTTATCCTCCTGATACTTTTTTTTCAAGGTTTTTTAATGTGATCACAGTTTAATTTATTTCGGTTAATTTCCAGGTTTCTTAATTTTATAATGTATTTTTTGTAGCAACGTTGATATAAATAATTAGATCAATGTGCTCAAAATCTGGATGATAGGGTGGTAAACGTAAAGCTGCATAAGCTTGATTTTGTATTAACGTGTCGAACTTATAGGTAATGTACTGCCTCTTGGCGTTGTATGATTTCATAAACAATATGTGTTAAATCGATTACCTCAAACTCGATATATTAGTGGTAAAATAGCTTTTCTTTGGCCTGCCTATTCCAGGTGATTTAAAGACCCAAAGTCCGCTTTACTAAAGTTTACTAATAATTCTCTTGATAAGATTTCACAGAGACTCCCGTTGCATCTGATATGTTTTGTTTAAGACCTTGTGAAGTAGCTAAAGTGAAATTTTCATTTTTAAAATAGTACGTTATTTCCCTCACTTGACGCTGCAATTTTTTTTCACTTTCTGGTGTATTAGCGTATTTAATTGCACTTACTTTTGCATACTCCGCTAGCACGCTACTGTTAACGACCAGAACATTGTGTGCGAGACTAATGTGTATCTGCACAGCCCCTACTGCTCGCCGTATTTCGTTTGTGCTCCTGTATTTGATTCTACGAACTAGCTTTTTGGTCCATGAATGTTCCAGGATAATTCCGATGATACGAAATTCATGGGTATGTTAGCTATCAGCTCGCGATGATTTCAGGGCTAAAAGTATCGGATAGAAGGAAGCTCCATTAAATATTCTTATTATATATTATTATATATTATATATATTATAAAAAGCTCTGTACTATACTACTTATACGAAAAATCAAACTCGATATGTGTATGTACCACATACACATAATAGCTGCTTTAAACGTTCTACTTTTACAATATTTTCAGTGTACATAAATCATTCTACATCCAAAGTATGAAGATTCAAAGTTACTTATAAAATTATATTACTGTTACTCATACTACTATTATGATTATCTACTCGTACGTTAGGTAAAAATATTACAAGCTTATGCATAAAAAACGGCGACCTTCTATACTGCCCTGTTTCCCGTCAAATATTTGTTATAAACCTGTCAGCTGTCAAGTCGTATCATCTATTTTGAATGAACGTAGCATATTTTGTCCCACCTTCGTTCATTAGCAAACAAGGGTCTTCCTAATCCAATAAATTTTATCCTGGCATTTTTTTCATGCCCGAATACATAAATTACGCAGGATTCTGATATTCACGTATAACCCTTAGGAGTCATCTGCATAAATATATATTCAGGTCCGGACTAAACGCGGAAAGGTGTAATAATACTGATATAGTAGATACCTTCGTATAGGTATGCATCAGTAGGTGGCGTTTTGCGTATGCTTTCTGGATAAACTAAATGGCAATATTTTTGAATTGTCGTTAAGCTAATAAATGCCTTTATATTTTTTAGTGTTGCTGTATAATAACAATATGTATTCTATATAAAACAACACTTAGAAAATCTCACAATAATCAAATATCAAAGCACGAGTACATATAAAAAATAAGAGACATATAATCTTGTGTAACAAAAACGTATTTACTAATAACTAATAAAGTAAATTTGTACTTCCTTCTATACTTTTTTTTACACCACTTCTACACTAACTGCACAGAGGCATGAGCTTGAGAGAAATATTCATTTAGTGTCAGTTTGTTACGCTTGGTGTTTTTAAGAACTTTGAAACGCATAATTTACTAGTTTTGTTTTACTGTACCATGACAAAGAAAAGAAGGCATGATTCGCAACCGTTTAAAAGCGTCTAACGCGAGCATTACATCACGCCGTCACAGTGCGCAATCTCAAAATTGTGCCCACGGTTTCTATGCATGCTACAACTGAGTGTATGTAGTTCACGCACATTCCTCTTTAAATGGTTATAAGAGTTTTCGAGCAAGTGCGCATGTATTTATTATTTATCTACACATTACTTAATTGTGTCGGTCTCAAGCAAGCTCAAAAATTAAGACGACACGATGGAAGAAGTATATGCATATTCAGTAAGTATGTGGAGCGTCAAATCCTGGAAAAAGGTCAGAAGGATTAAATAAAATTTTCCAATCCTATTTCCACATTTTTTTATTATAGAAGAGCAAAGCGCCTTCGATCATTAAAAAGTGGTAATTTTTGGTGCAATATTGTAAATGGTTGAGTGGTAATCACCCTCATCATTCAATATTTAATGAAATTTTATTTATTGTTCAACCGTTTACAACGTTGCAGAGAGGATGATCACTTTTTAGTTGTCGAAAACGCTTTGTTCTTCTTTAATAAAAATGTGGGTTTAGACTTGGAATATTCCCACCTAGATATGGATCAATTCATTATGTTAAAGATCAGGACTCAGGAGTTAAGGAATTTCAGAAAAGAAACTATACATATATGTATTACGCTTCGTTCATTATAAAATCATGGACACATCTTCCACGACGTTAGACTGTAGCCAATAATAAATATAGTTTCATCTTTGTTTTATTTCGATTTGAGCGATATATTTTGTCAATCTTTGGCTAACATTAGCTACAGGTTGCGACGTTGACAGGCTGAGGGCTGACAAAAGATGCTAAAACACATGAACAGACGATTTAGACAATTGGTAGTTTGCTATATAGAAAAAAAATCACGTCGACTATAAAACTACACAAAGCTATACATATATAAATAAGTATAATACCACAGCCATGAATTATACTTAGGTATTTATTAGTGTTCATTTAAAAATCAACAATTCATGACGACCAGTAAGTCGGTATGTTGCACGTTTGTACGGTAGCGAGTCTGCGCAGTAACTTGTAACTGTGACCGAGTGTATGCCGATTGGCGAGAAGTGTGGTAGGTCCTGTAGTTTGTTGTGACCTTGCTATAACGTTCCCATATAATCTTTATTGCGCATGCGTCTCACCCTCCATGCGCGAGGATGCTTTAAACTTCTAGGTAGCTACGTATATCTGTGTATGTAACGCATAAATGCAGATAACCTCTAATATTTGTCAGTTTTTTAACCTTACTTTATACGTTTTATAGGATGAGACTATTCCTTTTGAATTTATTATTACAAAATGTTGCATATTAATCCTGAAAACACTATCGAAGTTGACACCACACATATATTAAATGACATCAAACGACTACGTAACTGCAATAGGTTTTAAGCGGGAATTTTCCCATTTCGAAAACAATGTTAATATTTTAAGTAATTATTATATCAAACAAAATCTTCAAGATATGTATTGAAGGTCATATTCATTTGCTCTTCGCGATATTATAAAAATGTGATTATACACAATTGGTTGCCTCTTTGATAAAATATTTTGATCGAGAACGGTTGTTAACGATGGTCTGTTATTGCCTTTAAACGGTGCGAGAGGTAAGTTCATTATATACTAAAACACAATATATACTTAAGTTTTAAATTTAGAAGATTCAAATAAAATTTCAAACTGTTATAGTGCATAGCTGCTGCACTTAATTTAGTATCTTCTACCCATACTGTTATATCGTTTCATCCCAAATATTTATCAAGACAACCATTTGACAAAATATGCTTACACTGAAAACCAAGACAGTTGAAGAAGTTACTTATCATCTGTTAGATATCTATTGCTTGTTCGGAGCACCTCTGATATCTAAAAGTGATAATGGCAGAGAAAAGAGAATTTGCAAACTATGTAGTAAAAAATACCTAACCAAATTATGGCCTAGCTTGAAATTAGTACATGGAAAACTGCGTCATCTACAAATTGAGGGCTCAGTGGACAGATATAATCAGGATGTGTAAAAGGCATGCTTATTACATGGATGGTAGATGAGAAAACTGCAAATTGGTATAAAGGACTGCGATTCGTGCAAAGTAATGAGAGTCATTTCCTGAATACTGAAGTTGGCTCCAACAGAAGAGGAATCACTAAAACAGAATTCAGGTGCAACCACGATGAGAACTAGAGGAGAAAATAAGGCAAATTTAAAAGGCATTGAAAAATAGTATAACAAATACTACCGTTAGTTTTGTGAAACTTGCGAAACCGAAAGTTTGGTAGGTAGGTAATGGTATTTATTGTTTTATTTCTATATATTTCATGGTTGCACACGCGCACAAATAATTAAGTTTTCAGGTTTGCACTTGCTCATTATATTTTATATTGCTCGAACGCGTTTTGGCAACTACAAGAATGTCAGACTGCTTTCTCGCTTAGCGGAAGCAGCTAGTAAGCGAACTATTTYTATTGCTTTCTGGTAATTGCGAAACCTCCAGAACGGGGTTTGGGCTATTTAAAATGATCAAAAAGCGATATTTAGAGTTATGGCAACTCGGTTACATCCAGAACGCGTTATGCTCACTTTTTCAACCATTAACATTATTAAGGTGAGAATTATACGGTCTTTAACAGCGATTATCCACTAGTGATAAATAGATAAAGTTCGACTGAAAAGCAAATAAAACAGGTGAAACCGCGAGTATGCAGAAATGTTTAATATAGAATCATTAACCGGTCAACAGCACAAAAATATTAAACGGCAAAAGACCAGAACGAGATTACTACAATGTCAGTAGCAAGTAATACAATTCAAAACAAGTCTGGATAAAGTTGAAGACTAACACTATAAAGGCCACTGAAAAAGCTATTGGCAGAAAAGCAGTCAACATAAATACATTTCACATATAAGAACAAAACCACTCATATAGCAAATGGAACGAAAGCAAATGCAAATCTGAAGCGCTTATATCGATCTTCCGCAGACATCTTGAAATTAATCATTGTAAGTCTACAGCTGTCTTATACCGTAATTCTGTAAAATGAATTGCTTTAAACTAAATCCGAACCTGTCCATCCTCACTAAAACGGCAAACATCGGACCGCGGCATATGTAAATGTAGGCTGGACGCACCGCAGTCATTATACGGGCGCAATTCGCGTTTGAACGATCGATCAGTTGGGTATAGAAGCCCGGGCTATTTAATTACTTAAACGAAGATAAAGTTCTGGGCTGTCCAGGTTCAGGGCCGAGGGCTGGCTTGGGGTTCTTTAGATGCGTTATAGGATTCCCAAAAGAAATACGATAAGGATTAAGCACCTCATTAAGATGTAATGTGAGTAGACGAATGCTACAAAAGCGAAGCGCTTTCACGTAAGCCAATCGATCTTTTCAAGAGAAAATTGTGTGCAACGCAGTTTTCTGCACATTATATAAGAGATCTCGAGAAAGCTGTAGTTTACGAGTTTCAAGTTAATAGAAATTACATCTCCTCTGAGACAGTTAATCAAAACAGGGTGTAAACAAAACATCGTTCATTAGGGAGGTGGGCACGTTAAATAATGGTGGTAAATTGCTGGCAGGTATAATAACACGTATAGCTGAATATGTTGTCAATTACAGATGCAGACCTCCAAAAGAGGTAATTTTAATTGTTTCGAGTGCAACCTCGATACCGTAGTTCTCTTTAGCAAGGGGTTTATTTTTCGAAAAGAAAAATTACCTATGCATCATTACAACGCATGCCCAGTCCGACTTGTCCCAATTTTGTTTACCGTATATCGCCTGCCACTACTTACATAATGGTCACTGTTGCAGCTGAAATATTTATAAAAGAAATAAGCAAATAGGTTTGCAACTAACGGTAAAGTAAGAAATTAGGATGGCAATGCCATCTGTCAGAATTACACTGACATGATGACAAAGCCACCTAGCTGCCTTAACGGGAACTACTTCCTAAAGGAAGTGACCTGTACCCTGACAAATTGGCATGCAACTGCATACTTCAATTTGACAGCAGGCCCCCACGGCACTTTTTGCTGACGGGCAAGAACCAACATACATTAAAATKCATGTCTATGCTGTGCTGTCTACACCTCAACCAACTGCAGTTGGTTGAGGTGTAGACAGCACAGCATAGACATGCATTTTAACGGTAAAGTACTGCACTGTAAATGTTGACATTATTCAGCCTGTTAGCTTATTATGTTTGTATTGTATCATCATTGAAAACAATTAAGTTGCTATCTAGGAAGCAATATACCAACACATTTTCAAACAAGATTCGAAAATCATTGTAATTACTTTCTGTTAGTTCTATGTTGTCCGTAATTTTTTTCTTTATTTAATACATTAAGTGATTTTGCGATGTTTTTATTAATTTCAATATCTATAGAAGCGTGGTGAGCTAACTGCAAAGAATTATTATTATTTTGAAGGACAAATTCAGAATCCCACCCGCATATGTTTTCAAAGAAAATATACTTGCACTAGTTTGCCACCACCTTCCACCACCAATCCTGAAAAACTACAAAGAATTATTATTTTCAGGCAAACGCAGATTTCCCTACACATATTATTTTTTCTAATAATTATACTTGCGCTGGTTTGCACCTACCTTACACCATCAAAATTAGAGCTTGCACTAACAACCCTGAGAATCTACAAAGAGTTGTTACTTTCAAGGACAAATGCAAATCCCTCCTCCGCATAAAGTATTTTGTAAAAAAAATACACTTGCACTGGTTTGCGCTCGCCTGCACCATCTTGCACCACCAAAATTAGAGTTTGCACCATCAACCCTTAATAATTGCAAGGAATTATTACTTTCAAACAAACGCAGATTTCCCGCCCGCACATGGCCGGCTTGAGGCGAATTCAACGCGTTGCCCTCAACCCGGCCGCGCTGTTTGAAATGGCCCCGCACACTTTGTAGACTTATTAGACATTTTTCAGGACCGTCTGATAATAGATTTGTCATTACTTATGGGTTGGCAACTAAGTAAACAAAAGATTTCTTTTACTTGGAATGAAGTTAAATCTATAATGTATTTTCCATTCTCCACTAACAAGTTCAGAAAAATTATTATTTTGCAGCTCTTGAATATTCGTCGCAGTAAACAAAAAATAATAAACATATGTTTTCTTTTTAAATSCCGCTACGTTTCAGCTTAATTTGGTCTGCCGCCGCTAGACCGCTTTTCAAAGCTTTTCCGCTATGCGTAGCGCAATTCCTCTACGGTTGGCAACACTGCTTTCACGAATGCCATCAAAGGTCTATAGCGGAACTACATATTATATGGTGGATCTAGGTAGCGCATCTTGTATTACATCTCCTAGTACCCTCATAAGAAAACCAAAGCTGATTATTATTTTTAACAGAAAAGTCATGTTAAATTAAAGTTTGCTAGTATAAAGGTGGCTTATTGTTATAAAGCGGCTGCCTACTGAAAAATGTACAAACAGCATTTTTTTCATTATTAAAAAAGCCTAATCATAATTTTAAACTTATCTTTATAACAGTTTGCTAGATTTCATGTTCTACGAGCACTAAACTGAAACACTTCATATGATTTCTGGCAGAACAAATCTACAGTTTTCTTTTATGGCTTTCATACGTTCGGCAGGTTTGCAGGGGCTCAAATTGTCGCAACCCAATCTGAATTTATTTAAAAAAAAGTAAAGCACGAATCTAAGGAATCTAAGCAAAACTTCATTATGTAGGTAAAAGGGATTTCCGCGAAATTAAACCGTTATTTCTGAATTTCCATACAAGCAGGCGAATAACACTCAAACAAATTCAATAAACAAGCCCATTATAAATGAAGGCCACACGTGTAAGCGCTGTATCTCCCTGGGCAACTTCAGGTATTATTTGTGCGGTACATGGAATACCAAGTAGCTCTCTGAGATAACCATGTATGACTGGGATCTGGGTTATTACAAACTTGTAGCTTTCAGTTCAGCTTATTATATACTATCAAGGGAGGAATCATYCCTTTCTCCACACAATACGCGCAACTATCGCAGTAGCTGCAATTTCTCAGTGGTAGAATATGGAGCGTTTGTAGGAAAAATAATAATTATTATCATTATTTTAGTGACTGGTCTAATAGAAGTGGATTTCTCGACCTTATACCTATCGGATGTGTGTAAATTATTTGTATAATTTTCAAATCTGTTCCGCTTGGCCGCTAAAGGGCATCGCAACACAACGTCTTAAAATAACTGCAAAACGCTTCAATTTTTGGATTAGGTAAAAGTAGTGTAGCTTATCTCACAACAGTTTGTGTTATTTCTTTTAAGACTTGTCTGCGTTTTGATTAACTCAAAGAGTTATTTTCATCAACTAAAGTTGCATAAATTTATAAWTGTAAAGGATACCATACTAACTACTGGTGGAAGGTTGTAGTTACATAATTCTTTCTCTTTGTGCCAACATAGTAATATGCAAAACATATTTAATTGATTACGACGCATACAATTGCTGTTGTATGCTCACGTTATACGTATTACCAATAAAACCTCACAATAAGTAAGCAATCACGTAATGATTTTAGCTTGTTCATCAACATGTTTAGAAAGGGCTTGAAAACAGATACAATGATAATCCACTCAACTTCCTTTGTACAAGATGAGAAAAAATCATTTTAAACTGGTTATATTCTACAGGGCAAGGCGGCAAATATATTTATCAGCAGCACATCATAAAGTTTGAATCAAAGACATACTAAGTAAACCTGTATTGGCACCTGTGCGAAAAGTAAAGTGGTTTTCGTACTGTATGCGTTAAACTGGCACTTTTCAAACTAAAATGAAACTCGAAAATACTTTTTATTCATTAATGAGAAAAAAATATGTTATGTTCCAGTGCTCTCGTGATTACTATAATAATTTTTTGTATAATATTAATGGTAAATTAGCTCATCGCTAACACTTATATAATAAGCCTTTTGTCTGATTAAAAACAAATCTTAAAATCTACGTATTGAAATCGTGTAGTATTTATGTTTTTTGTTGTTGATCTCCTACATTTATGAAGTAGTATATGCATGAATTAATTTAGACTTATCAAATACAAAGACTGTTGCGGTTAAATATAAGGACAGGTTTGAATAACATGTGGTATCATCCTATTACAGACGTACAATTTTAKTTGAGAGAAGCGCTGAAAAAGACCGTGAAATAAATGCATATCTCTCTGTTTAAATGTTCTTACAAACATCAAACTGCAAAATAAACGCACCAACTGCGGCACTAACTCAAGAGCTGATTAGATTTGAAAGATAACTGATATTTTAAATAGCTAAGCTAAACTATAACCCTGTCTGTGTACACTTACAAGTTTAACAAGAGACATTTTTTTGATTATTTATTCCATGGCGATTTTATTTTCAGGTAAACTTCATATACGCTAGCGTTATGTGCAGAATTTCTTTTCACAGAAAAACTGATTGGTGTTGTCCTTTCAAAATGGGTCAGAAGGTTTAAAAAAGTAAACGTTTGTTTGTGGAGGTTTACAAATGTTTGATCTGCATTTAGCTGCTGATTTTAACGAAAAAAGCGTATTTAATTATATATCTGTATCTCGATTCAAATACATAATTATTAAAAAATTTCTTCGATGAATGAAAACCTTGCTATCCGAAATTCCAGATATCAGTGTAAATCTTTATTATAATCCATCTAAAATAGATGTTGACTACATATAAGTAACTAATAACGGCTTGAGTCCACTGATCTTGATATTCACCGTTGTTAAATCCCTCAAATTTCGTAAATATTTTAACTTAAAAACACGACTAACACGTTTACAAAAATAACAATGAAATTACGCCATCATTTCGTGCTTTGTACAATGATGTGTTACTAGTAGTACCTAAGTGACTGACAAATTCATTACTTAAACATAAAGTAATATAAATACAGGGTGTCCCAAAATTAGCTCGCCAAACTTTAGCAGAGATTCCATGCTTAAAAATAAGGTTAACAATTTTAATAAACATATATCGAGAAATTCTTTCTAAGGGAGCTAGCATCCCTTAAGGGAATTATTATTAAATATGTCCGAAACTAATGACGGTAAAAAAGAAAATTTTGTAAATCCACTAATAATTTTACGCTCAATTAAATGAGCTAACATAAATTTCAATAATGTCGACGACGGGTTGTTACCCGCGTTGATTATTTGACCCTGACGTTTCGACACTCATGTCGGTCTCTTCATCAGAAGTAGCTCTGAAACTGAAGTGTCGTAGTCCGCTCCGGTATTTATACTCGTCCGGTTCACTGATGAGTGGGCGTTGTTACGCATGACCGCTTTCCAGATTTCAGGTAGTTCGAAGCCTCGGTCTCGGTTATAATTATGCGGATTTTTCTAGATTTCGATGGCTTCCTTGTACAGTCTCGGCCAGAATCTCGCTTGCCTTGACAGCATTTGTGCCTCCTCGAATCTAATGATGTGGTCAGTTTCCATTCGGTGTTCTGCTACTGCTGGTCTGTCACATTCCCGGTCTCTGGGGTCCCTGATGTGCTCCTTAATTTTCGTGCTGATGTGTCTTCCGCTTTGGCCGATGTAAACCTCCCTACAGCTGCATGGGATGCTATACATACTTGGCGTTTGTAGCACCTCAGTGGTCGAATATTTCGGAAAGACGTTAGCTATCTTTCCCGGGGCGGTGAAGATGGTGTTTATCTGATGTCTTCTGAGCAACATCCATTGACGTAGGGCAAGTATGCTGCAGCGATGTGCTCCTCTGGCTTCTTCCTCCGTGGTTGCATCTTCATAGCCTTCTCAATCTGTGCCTTAGGATATCCGTTCTTCTGTAGTGCTCTGCGTAAATGTCCAGAAGAATCCGCACAATTATAACCGAGACCGAGGCATCGAACTTCCTGGAATCTGGAAACCGGTCATGCGTAACAACAGCCACGCATCAGTGAACTGGACGAGTATAAATACCGGAGTGGACTAGGACACTTCAGATTCAGAGCTACGTATGAGGAAGACACCGACATTAGTGTCGAAACGGCAAGGTAAAAAAAGCAACGTGGGAAGCAACCTTCAAACCAAAATTTCAATAATGTGTTCAGGGGTAGGACAAATAGGGGGTGGCGGGGTAAAATATACCCAAACACTKTTGCAGATGCATTTTTTAGAGTTTTGATGAAGAATTATGAAAATCTAATGTGGTATTCATAAAAAATGTCGTCTCATTAAAAGTCGATACGACAAACTGTTTTTGAGTAAAATCGATTCAAAAATTGTATTACACATCTGAGGTATCAAAAATTTTACTCCAGATCAGGTTGCCCCACAATTATCGTGAGTTAGTTGTTGTTATTGACCGTTGCCAATGACAACACTACGTTTTCACAATAAAAACTGCTCGTTTCCGCATTTTGCTCTTGAACATTTTTTCCAAAAAGCCAACATTTACAATTCGGGAGCTTACAGATATGCATTTTATGTATGGATGCTGCAAGGGCAAAGTACGTGCGGCTGTGCGCGGGTATCGAAGATTTCGGAACAGAAGGATACCAGGGCGCCAAACATTTATTGATATTAATCGAAACTTCAGGCTTGAGCGAACACGGTAGTTTCCGACGAGATAGTGGTCAAGGCAGACAGTCAAAGGAACACAACTAGGAAAATTCAATACAAAATGATCCGCAAGTTAGCTTAAGGAGGATGTCAATAATTTCAAATGTGCCTCAGTAATGGTAAAAAGAATCAACTTATGCAACAAACGATAAATAAATAAATTCATTTTAGGTAGCAAGAATGTTAAAAATGCAAGGAATCTATCTTTTTCACTACCAACGGGTACAATAGCTGACGCCAAACGATTATTCGCTTAGAGTAAAGTTTTGTCGATGGGTATTGGACAATGAAGTTGAGTCTAATATTATTTGGACAGATGAATCAACCTTTACGAGAAAAGGGGTATATAATATATTCACAATAGGCATATCCGACAGCAATAAGACGCACTAATTTTCAGCAAAGATTCTCTGTGAATGTGTGCACAGGGATAGTAAGAGATAGGCTTATTGGCCCTGTTGTATTACCAAACCGTATTAATGCGCAAGAGTACTTGCATTTTCTACAAAATAATTTAGTTGAGCTATCCCCTTAATTTAAGGGAAAACATACATTTTTAAATTGACGGAGCACCGGCTTATTATGGGCGAAATGTTAGGGATTGGCTAGATCAAACTTTTCCTGGCAGATGGATAGGTCGCGGTGGTCCCATTTCCTGACCACCCCGATCACCGGATCTCAATCCATTGGATTACTATTTATGGGGGCGTATGAAATCTCTGGTGTATACGACGGATAGAGTTGGCCGCCAATGAAATAAGGCAAAATAATTTTCACATTTTAAGAGCCTCGTGTACTATTAGCCGTAGAGACAGACTTTGCATACAAGAAAATAGTTGTACTGCATTTTTTATGTTGTGATATTTTTTTGGTACCTTAGATGTGTAATACAATCATTTTCTATTGAATTTAAAAAAAATTTTAGTTGTGTTCCTTTTACGGTCTGCCTTGACCACTACCTCGTCCGAAACTACTATGGTCACTCAAATTTCGATTAATATCTATAAATGTTTGGCGCCCAAGTATCCTTCTTTTAGGAAATCTTCTTCGATACGCCAGCAAGTGCTTTGCCGTTGCAGTACCCATACACAAAATGCAAATCTGCAAGCTCTAGATTTGTAAATGTTGGCATTTTGGAAAAATGTTCAATAGCAAATTGCAGAAACGAGCAGTTGTTATTGTGAAAACGTACTGTTGACATTGGTAACGGTCAAAAATAACAACTGACTCACGGTAATTGCAAGGCAACTTGATTTGTGGTAAATTTGTTTTTTGTACTTCAGATGTGTAATACAATTTGAATCGATTTTACTTGAAAACTGTTTGTCCTATCGACTTTTAATAAGACATTTTTTATGAAGAAGACACTAGATTTTCATAATTCATCGAAACCTTAAAAAGTGCACCTGGAAAAAAGTTTGGGTATTTTTGCCCCACCACCTGCTATTTGTCCTACCACTAAACAAATTATTGAAATTTACGTCAGCTCATTTGATTGAGCCTAGAATTATTAGTAAATTTCCACAATCTCGCTATTTTAATTATATTAATTTCGGAGATATTTAATAATAACCCCTTTAAGTGATGAACCTTTAAGGGACGCTAGCTCCCTTAGAAAGCATTTCTTGATATATTTTTATCAGAATATTTAATATTATTTTTAAGCATAGAATCTACTGCTAAAGCTTGGCAGGCTAATTTTGGGATACCCTGTATATACCTTTTATTGTTTTAATTTTTAACAAGCTGTATTCTATATCAGCATGTTCCGCGTACAACTTCTTTAAAATATATATCCCTCTTTCGTTTTACACGTATTTTTTATATGCCCTGTATAGAACTAAAAACGTTTGTCTAACAAACTTTCTTCATTTTAGCAATTCATATTTTTATTATTGTTTTGTAGTGCTGAAAATATTTAGTACTGACACATAACATGGTATACTTTCTTGAACATATATATAATAGTATTAAGCTCGCCTGTCCTTCAATTTGGACGTTTGGAACTGTTCCAAGCAAAAAACAATAAAAGCCCCCGCATGCAATGAATCTGTTGTTGAAAAAGGTGAAGAGTGCAAATTGCCTGTTGAATTTTAGCCTTCGCCCACATTCTCGATTAAGGCCGTCAAATTCTCGTTGCTGTGAGGCCAGTAGATTCCGCCTCTTCGAATTTTTTTAATAAACGGGGATTTTCATGCCTTTTCGACAGTTAACATCGCTAACGAGCACGTATCAGCGTGCGTGTGGAGATAAATTAGGTGAATTCAGCTACCGGCACGCTTGAGCTGTCAAAGAGGCTCCCCACACTTGAAGTATTGATTGATGAGGAACCGGTTCGTTGAAACTTTAAACTGACTACATATTAACGATATCGGGGCTTGTTACAGTGCGGAGATTCACCGCCTCTGATTAAGAAGATGGCGCGGATAGAAAGTTCATTTGCAGCTTTGGATATCGTTTTGAAACCTAATAAAAAAAAACTGAATCTTGGGAGTGCAAAAAGTGATGCTTGTAAAAATATAAAAATTATATTAAACAGCAAGATCAGGCGGTTCTACAAATACTTATAAAATTGTTCAGAAAACCGAATTTCAGAAGTAAGTAAACGAAATACGAGTAAATGAAACCTTAAGCAATAAAGTATTAAATATTTATTCAAAATTAGTTGCAGTAAATCCTTGTTAATTACAAAATGGTTGCTTCTATCAAATTTGACAGCGTTAGTTACAAGTGGCGAGACAAATAAGAAATTTACTGATGTAATAAAATAGTTTATAGGGTTTTGCAATTGAGCAACAAGTCCATAATTTTGACTAAGGCATCTGTACCACAAGATCAAAGCTTGCGGTACTACTATTTTATTAGTTTCACTGACGTTAGTTTAATTGTCCGGTAATACGTTCAACTTGATCAGTTATTTAAAAAAACAGGAACATTTGTATACTGCTGGAAAGCTGAAGCAAGAAATCACTTGTATTTTTAGGATACAAGAAAAGTGTAAATACCATGCTTTCTATTTTTTTACATCATTAATTTATTTTACATTAAAATGGGTCTAATTGTTCAAATACCATTTTAAAGCTTATCCAAGTAGTGTAGGAAATAAAAAAGTAAGTTATTCTTCCCCKTTCAWGCTTTAATATACCATCTAATAAATTTAACTGTTATGAAGACATTCCAGAATTTGTTTATTGCGTTGACTGATTTTATTTCCTGGACTTTGCTTGTAGATTGCGTTTTGTTAAATTTTGTGTAAAAATTGACATAACCTAAGAATGATGCACGATAACTGAATCTAATTTATTATAATCGTATTCTGACGAAGATTATTACCCGTAGGTAATGTAAAACAAAATTAAAAAATTCTAAGCTAGCAAAATAACTACATCTTAAAGTTAAGCAAAGTTTCATTTAAAAAAGAGAGTAAATGTATTTCTGTACTTTTTATAAACAACGAATTTTCAATTTAACACTGCTACTTTAACTTAAGGAGTTTTGTTGTTAGTAACGCAACTCGTGGATTACAATATTGTGTCTCCGATCTTAAATGCATTTTGTGCACATTGCATCTGGAAATGTTTCTCTAATTCTTTCAATATTCCAATCCTAGCACTCGTAGCTTGATCGACAGCCGCCTCTCCAAAGCAATCTACAAACTTCAATTTCCATTGTTTCGCTCTCACTGCCGTATCGTGCGCCACTCCACTTTTCAATATCCGCTAACCTTTTTCCACCCGCCGAGATTTTTTATTGCCCACTACGAGAACTTCGTGTCTCATGTTACGCCGTCCCACATAGTGTTTTCAGACGAAGAATTTCTACACTGAATACACGTGCCGATATGTGAAGCTGTACGGCTGAGCAGGTAAACAAGTATATAATTGAATCATGTCGTCCCCAGCGGTCGCTAAGAGCTAAATAATCAATAGGGGCTATAGATMTGCACTCAGCGTTTGATAWTTGCAATGGMTGAAACGTGTAATATATGCCATATGAAGTTGTAACTTCTAATAAAAGTTTCTGTTAATGCATTCTTCTGATGCAACACAGCAGCAGGCTGGGATGAAAAATAGTAGCGACAACAGAAACCGTCAATTGGTAAGGTGGTAAGGTGTATTTTTAATGCATCAAAATGTGAATATTTAAAATGACCGCCAAAACGCGACGTATTGGCCGTGACGTCAAGTGACTTGTAAATGGCCGCTTGTTTACATCTGAGGTCTGCGCGTCACGCGTTAGCGTCAGCCCTTCAAAKTATCAGTTTGTTGTTTGAGTTTATTTTGTGACAAGCGAATTAAAATACGCAAAGMAAAAGTGGTGTACTTATGAGTTATGACTTCTGAAGGCTTCGTTAGGGCGTCTTCAAATAAKCTCCAGACCGTAACATGTTCATGGTTATGGAATTTGTGAAGAGCGACGAGCGATGCAGCGCGGCAGAGATATGGAACGTAAAAGCAACAGCATAAGTGAACTTATTGTCAAATTAACGTAGCATTGAAAATTTGTTCACAATGGATTGTTGGAAACATACTATTTGTAAACGGTTACAAATATTTTTTTTTTTTAACATGGTGTACCTACAATATAAATGCACTTCAAGATTCATTATTAGTAATTTTAAAAAAAGTGATAATACCCAATTAGGGATAACTTGAAGCCGTGTCCTGAACCACGCTGTCTGCACTACTACATTCTAAAGATGTCAGTTTTATATAAAGCGGGCGCAAACTCCGGTACCTTTATTTTTACGTCACCATATGATAAATACAGCCATTTTTATTGTGGAAGGTCAGTACGAAAGTAGCAAATAGAAAGTTAAAGGTGCGCTAATTGTTAAACTTGTATGCGTAGTCGTTTGTGTATGGATGTATTTAAATTTTCAAACAAGTTTAGTGTTTCTTTTTAACAAGCGGATTTTGAGATGTTGCGGATGTCTTTTTTTCAAAACACTTGCTTAGGACGACTGTATGTAAAAAAACATGCAATACTGCATCTCATTAAACCACGCAAAAGCAGGGCTTAGACACATTAAAAATCGCTCGTTGAAAAACCTAAATCTTCTTGAAAACATACTTCACATCATAGGAAGAAACACTGGGCTTTGTAAACCGCTTCAGGTTTTATGTTCAGGAGACCAATTTCTAGATCATGCAATGTTTCAGCTCGTTTGGTGACGTGGAGCTATAGTAAGTAATTTACGATAAAATTCTTTATTACCTTTTTTATCCACATTGCCATATAGTCACTAACGACAACGTTCTTTCTTAATCAGGTTGAGGGAGAAGTGAAAGCGCTTGGTCTGTGAATCTACATTAAAGAATGCGTGTTTTCGGTAAAGGATTGTAATTGTATCCAAGATTGAAAACTACAGTTGTCTCAAATTCCATTTTTAATTTTTTAGAAATAATAGGCATACATTAATTAGCAACTTCATTCACTGTATACAAGTGAATTTTTGACACATTTGAATATAATATTATGAATAAATAAATTCATTATAAACATTTTCATATTACATAATTAATTTATCCAATATCCTCCAACATGTATGCTATAGAACTGGAAACTTGAAAGAGGATTAGTCTAAATAGATCACGCCATTTATAACTGGATTTACACATGCATCATGCATTAGTACATAGTTCGGCAATTACATTTGGCATCCACGGCACGTAGCTTTTGAATCAATCTCTATGTCGCGTATGGCAAAGGCTTTTATACGCCGCAACTAATATAATTTTTTGTAGGAATTGAGATCAAAAAACAATGATGTAGTATACTTTCCAGTAAAAAGTTGGTTTAATAGTTGTGAGAGGTTTCTTTGTTGTGTTATTGACTTTATGCGATGATTGGAGAGGTGGAGAAGCATGGGCGAGCGAATCTATAAAACCGTATAATAAAAGCGCAAATACCTCCATAAAATCGGTGTGGTTGAAAGCGTAGCGATTTATTTCACGCCGTGCTGAAAACAGTGCTCTCAATTTATTTTGAGGGCAAAGGATATGAAAGCTCCTGGGTACTTACTATAACGTATAAACACATTGTTCGAGATAGTGTAAAATATTTTGATATGGCTGTTAGGATTTTGCACGTTGCATAAAATACACTATGGTCATCTCTAACGTTGCCGCCGAGACAACAAATTTCTCGGCCTCGAGAGATCAAGATTTTGTATAAGAATCTCGATCTCGAAGCCACTTCAATGAATCACAAAATATTTTGTTCATTCATATTAAAAAAAAATACATAAACTAAGTGTTTAGATATTGGCATTTTTTATGACAGTGCATCGATTTACATGTAATGGTTCATGGTACAGTAAGAGTAAACTACATTATTTATATAGTGATATGAATGGTATGATTAAGCAGTATGGACATCAAGGAATAATTAGCAAGCAGGTAGTCTCAAAGTTCTTAGCTATGTATTTTAATTTCAAAAGAATTAAGTCAATGGAATTTGTATAGAATTACAAGGTACAAGCAATGTGCATAATGATAGTAAATTAAATGCATTATTTTGCAAACACACTTTTGCTTGAAAATCTGTTGTAGATTAGGCGAAACCTTATAAATGAATGAATGAGAAATTAAACATTGATCAACTAAATGGTTGAATGCAACAGATACAGACAGTATGCCACATTTCGTGTTAACCTTATACTTATTTTATAATGTTTATAGTGTTAGCCTGTCAAACCCTTTTCCCCTTCGGTACATTTGTTTATTGTTTTAAAATGATTATTACTGCATGGATGGGAAACAAAGCCAACAGAGAAAGAGGAGAGAGATGAAGTGTACTCGGTTCGCAGTAACAACAGTCTACGACGTCAAATAAAAAAAGTTAGCAATTATATACCGTTTATCGTAAACACTAAAGTTTTTCCAAATATCTCTAAAACAAATGACTGCAAGGTATGCTGTTGGTGTCTTAAAACTATTTCGTTTAATCCGATGCCCTTAATCAAATGCGCTATAAAAATAGGGTAATTTTATTTAAAATGACTAACTTGTAGTCAATATTTCGGTTACTTGAGGTTCAATAACAAAATTAGCCACTGCAGACTCCTACCACGAACACGCTGTACATTGAAATATTAACAATTTAAATGTGATATATATCCATGAGTTATCACTTACCTCTGACTGCTTCGCACTATTGAAAATGAAATAAGACGAGAAAAAAACCTTTTTCCAAGATATTGTGCCTGTTCGGGTGGAAGATAAGGTTTGACGCATCGCAGACGTAGACGTCCTCAGGGTTTTATATAATGCAGAACACATCGAATTGGAGAGCTTGGACTGGATACAGACAGACACTGCATTACCGCGGTAATACATTTATGACAACAATTAGATAATGGACATGACAGCTTACTAAAGCAGAAACGTATGAAAAAATTTCATGTGCTTTTAATCCCTGCATGATGTTGAAACAGTGGATATTACACATACGCTGTATGAAACAAGCTTTTTATTTGGAAAAACCATTTTTTAAGCAATTTTTCCGGCGGCGTTTCGAAGTAGCCAGATGGCTTCATGCTTCATGTGGAACAAACTTTTCTGTTTGGGTGTACATGGTATCAAAGGACAATATATTTTATTCTGCAATCGTGTTAAAATGGCAAATGCGAAATAAGACTTATGACAACAAAATGATTCTAAACCGAAGCAAAATAAAACACTAAACAAAAATTTATAGAACATAAGGTAATATTGAAGAAATGAGGGCTTATTTCAAACAACCAAATAGGTGATAAGTGAAAAATATAAAAGTTATATTTTATTTATGTTTTATTGTCGATTCACAAACTTAAAAAAAGTTTCTTGTGAATCTACAACAATCTTATGAAAATTAACGCAGATATATTTTTATCAGATGTGCTCAGTATAAAAAAAATGAATGAACGGTGTAACACCTATAATATCACTAAAACTTCACATACTTTGTCTACAATTTTCTTATACAGGGTGAGCAAATAAGAGAGGTAGCCGGTCATATCTCATAAACCAGTAGCCCTAGAGCTTTGAAGTAAAAAATTTTTTAAGTAAAGTGGCTAAGAGAAATTGCTGGAAAATATTTTCGAGTTTGTAAAGTGACCGCTAGAGGGCGCTGTGGTACCTCGAAATTACAAAATTAATTTTTGTGTCATTTTTAGCCTAATAAATGTTTGCAGTATTCAACATATTAAGATTGTTTGGACTGAAATCTACCATTTTTGTTTAGAACATTTTTTTGTTAAATGTCAAATAAAGGAGTGGGGGTGGGAGAATATTAATATAGAAAATCACTAATATCTCAGGTTTGGCTTGACCGATTTCAACCGACGAGGTGTCGTTTTCAAGAGCTTATGTGCCTTTATAAAAAGCAATTTTAGGTGTCAGAATATTAATTGTGTGTTGGCCGCAAGAGGGCGTTTTCTGAAGTTACTACCTAAATATCAATTTTTCTCGAAATTTTTAAATGCAAAGATATAAGGCTATTTACTTCATTAAAAGAACAATTGAATATATACTAAAATGGTGAAAACCGCGCCACTTAAAAATTTCGAGAAAAATCGATTTTAGGTAGTAATTTCTGAAAACGCTTTTGCGCTCAACACAAACGATTTTCTGGCACTTAAAATTACTTTTTATAAAGGCACATAAGCTCTTGAAAATGACACCTCGTTGGTTGAAATCGGTCAAGCCAAACCTGAAATATTAGCGCTTTTCAATATTAATATTTACCCGCCCCACGCTCCTTTATTTGACATTTTAAATAAAAATGGTAGATTTCAGTCCAAGCAATCTTAAAATTTTTAATACCGCAGACATTTATTAGGCTAAAAATGATATAAACATTAACTTTGTAATTTGGAGGTGCCACAGCGCCTCCTGGTTTGGACTAAAATCTACCATTTTTGTTTAGGACATTTTATTCTTAAATGTCAAATAAAGGAGTGGGGGCCGGTGAATATTAATATAGAAAACCGTTAATATTTTGGGTTTGGTTTGACTGACTTCAACTAGCAAGGTGTCACCTTCAAGAGCTTATGTGTCTTTATAAAAAGCAATTTTAAGTGTCTGAACATAGTTTGTGTGTTAACCGCGAGAGGGCGTTTTCTGAAATTACTACCTAAATATCGATTTTTCTCGAATTTTTTAAATGGTACGGTTTTCACCATTTTAGTTTTCACCATTTTAGTCTATTTTCAATTGTTCATTTAATAAAGTAAACAGTCCTATAACTTTGCATTTAAAAATTTCGAGAAAAAATGATATTTAGGTAGTAACTTCAAAGAACGCACTCTTGCGGTCAACACACAAACTATGTTCCGACACTAAAAATTGCTTTTTATAAAGGCACATAATCGGTCAAGCCAAACCTGAAATATAAGTGATTTTCTATATTAATATTCACCCGCCCCCCACTCCTTTATTTGACATTTAACAAAAAAAATGTTCTAAACAAAAATGGTAGATTTTAGTCCAAACAATCTTAAAATATTTAATACCCCAGACATTTATTAGGCTAAAAATGACAAACATTAATTTTGTAATTTGGATGTACCACAGCGCGCTCTAGCGGTCACTTTACAAACTCGAAAATATTTTCCAGCAATTCCTCTTGGCCACTTCACTTAAGAAATTTTTTACCTCAAAGCACTAGGGCTACTGGTTTATGAGATATGACCGGCCACCTCTCTTGTTTGCTCACCCTGTAGAATCAGAATACTCCCGGATTCACGGAAGTAGATCTCAGGCCATATTTAATTAATTGTACGAATCAAATCGACACTATTCCCCAAGAATATGTTAATTAAAACCTTAAAATAAGCAAATATACTGGCAGAAAGACTCTCCATAACCAAAGAAAAGAAGTGAGAACGAACGTTTGTAGGTAGGTAATAATACTACCTATAGTAATAAAACATTCAGCTGGGTATCAAATCAGTCATGTTTAATTACAACCGAGTTCCACTTACCGAAGCCCCGCTGTTACAGATCCGTTTGCCACACTTTACTAAGTATAGTTATTTATMTGCCACTTGTTATTTGTTATTATCTTGAATAGTCTATTTTAGCCGGCCTCGGTGGTCCAGTGGGTAGCGTGTATGTGTTCGATTTTGTATGTGTAATTGAAAAGTGTAATCAATGTAATTACGCTTATAACAATATAAAGTAATCAGCTAGCTAATTATCAAAGAATGACAGGACCAAATAATTATTTTATTTCTGTCATACTACCTTGCGGTCGCTATAACGTTGCTTGGATATTTTATTGTGACTAAGCTCAACAAAATTAGTTGGAATCAAGTTCCGTAAATCGAACTGTATCTTTTAACATACTATGAGCTAAATTTATGACAAGGTTACCACAAAGTATAAAATTTGAAACAATAACTGGAGAGAAAGGCATCCAGCGGAACTGACAAGTTTTTGGGCCACATTGTCTTTAATATTATTATTATTAATATAATAGTACTAATAAAAAAAACTGTCAAGWCAAGTTTATGATTTCTGAATAATTCCTTCCAAACTATTACCAAATACAGTMCACTCTAAACCCCAAACAATTTTAGCGAGAAGATCTTTCACAGCATCTAGTTTTATAGAGGGATTTGTGTGTGAATGCTGAGATGTTTATTTTTTTATTTTTGTTTGGAAATATCGACCCTTTAAATATGATTCGATTTCGAGGTAGAAGTGAAGTCGAAACAATTTCTTGACTTTTGATATTGATTATACTGCAATGTTGTAGTAGTGGTGGCGAAATCTAAACTGGTCATTTAGGGAGTCATTATTCTTGGACTAAACTTTTGTTAATTCTTCTTAGAAAAGCTTTTCTAGTAATTTAGCTAATATTGGGAGAATGTCTATTGGACGGTGTCTAAGAAAACGTTATCGTTGTCAGTTTTAAACCAAGTGTCCGCTTTAGTTTCTAATGTTTACGGTTGGCGGATAGTGAACCAAGATACTTATCTCTTTTAATTTATCACGTAATTTGTTGTTTAAGAGATGATACACTAATGTTTTTAATATCGTGGGTCCTTTATCATCGTGCTCGGTTTTTTGTTTAATTTATAAATGTTGCCTAATTTTGTGAGGAAAATTGGTTCTATTAGTAAGTAGTTAAATTATAGGAATAAAATTATTAGTAGCTCGTTCTATTTCACTTGTCCTTTTTAGACTTCAGTTGGTGTTAATATTCTATCTTCCCGGTTGGTCCTACGGCTTCTTAGCCTACTAATAAGTGATTTATGTTATAGTTGTGGTTAATAATAATAATAATAATAAACGACTTTATTAGGCACGGTAGGTAAAATACAGTCAAAAACTATTATTTTGAACGTAAAAGAAAGAAAGAAAAGAAAAATATATACAAACCAAACAAAAAATTTTGGTAAACTAGGAAGCACGGCGAAGTCTAGCAAAATGCTATTCTACTTAACCACGCATCCCAAGCTATAAGAGCGAGTAAATGCGGAAAGAGAGAAACAAATCAACAAATGCAAGAAAAAACAATAAAAAAAAGGTTAAGAAAGAAGACAAAGTCTAGTTGGCAAGCAGATTTCATCTAGTTTGAGTAACAAAAAGGTACTCTTTTAATTTATATTTAAACTTATTTGCATAACAAAACGGTCCCTAAATCGAGTGTTTCTAGAGTGAATATCTGCATACGTTAATCGACCTTTCAAGTTAGAGTTAGGAGATGGAATGGTAAGTATTTTATGAACAAAACATTAAGATGACACTTCTTACGATTATCCATGTTCAACCAAATTAAGTCATTTATAAACGACGTGATATGATCACGTCTACGCAAACCATAGACATATCGGCAACATGCATTCTGTATCTTCTGCACACGAGTTTTCTCGTTGGCATCCAAATAAAATCCATAAATAAAGTCACAATAGTTAAAATGCCATAATACAAGACTTTCACATACTTGTATCCTTAGTAAGAAATTATTACTATTTAATTTTTATTTAAAGCAGAGAATGCCCGTTGTATTAGCTTGGTGACATGTTCTCTAAACCGAAGTGCACTATCTATAATGACACCCAAATTTTAAGTGTGATCAACAAACGGAACATTAACACCTGTTAGAGTTACCGACATAGAATCGCATACATATTTTGACATTTTAATTGCCAAAAGACATAACTTATAATATTGAAGGGTTTAATTTTAAGTTGTGCTTCCCAGACAAAGTTCTGATTCTATCGAGTTCCTCATTAATAAGTAAGCTAAGCAGTCCTCAAGTCTGAAATGATGATAAATCTGGGTGTCATCTGCAGATTTAATTATATCAGTAGTATATATAATAAACAATAATAGGCCTAGAATAGACCTCTGAGGAACTCCAGTTAAGATTTTTAAAATTTTGGAATAACGGTTATTGAAAAATATTTTTTGACATCTATTACTCAGATAAGATGGCACCAAAGAAACTGACGATGAAAAAATCCACAGTACTTTAACTTAGCACACATCAATCCGTGATTAATAGTGTCGAAAGCCTTAGAATAATCTAACAATACCAAAATCGACGCCAGACCCTCATCAGTTGCTCTAATAATGTCACCAACAGCACAAACTGTAGCTGTGTAGAAGCCCTTTCTAAAGCCACATTGATTATTGGGGATAAGGTCATTATTAAGAGCAAATTCATAAATTTGCTTACACAAGATTTTTTTGAAAATTTTAGAGACAACGGGTAATATGCTTATAATACGCAAGTCCGATAAACTAGCAGGGTTTGATTTGAAGTGATTGCATGTTATAGTTGTGGTTGTAGTGTGTATCAGAGGTGTATAATCAAATTACAGATTATAACTTAGAACTACGACAATGTAGGTGCCTAAATCGGGAATTATGCTGGAATAGATATATGGGACAAAGTGCAAGACCTTCTGAAGGTATGTAGTTGTAATTTTTGTCTCTTACAGTTTTCATAAGTTGTCTTCCCTTTTTAGTTGATATAATGTGTTCCACTCTACATACATGCTTAGCTGTGTCACCATTTTTAAAACGTTATTTCACTTGACAAGATGAAATTCGTGCCGACGTGTACTTCATAAATGTACATGTGCTGCCACATGAGTACTTACATACCTATATACGATGTACACGTACTCCAGAACAACGATCTTTGTTTTGATACACTAAATTTATGTAGGTGGTTACGTTTAGCTTTCGCAACCGTTAACCTTTATTGTTTTTTTACACGATTGTAATGTAATCATTAGCTTACATATTATTAACTTAGCTGTGTTCATCATAGATTCAGTAAATAGAGCTTTTAGTCACCAGAATTTATTTCTAGTGAATAAATTGTGAAAAAGTTGGTGCTTTCATAGCTGGGTATACCTGTTTGGGAGACTCCATATTTCTCAAAACAAGCGATACGCACCCTTTTGTTATAGTTGAGATCACAAACAATGAGTTAAGACAAAGATTATGAAAAGATTTGTATGTAATATACATTTGTATTCCTTCTTTTTGTCAGTGTGTTCGTTCATTGAAGTTCTAGATCCTGGCTTTTCTCATGTAGTTATGTCCATTAATACTTGTTTACACATGTAAATAACACGATTTGCCGCAGCACCTTTCAAATTAAAAGGCAAATTTTATCTTAAAGCCAA
Source organism: Rhyzopertha dominica (assembly GCA_025024175.1). Lineage (NCBI taxonomy): Eukaryota > Metazoa > Arthropoda > Insecta > Coleoptera > Bostrichidae > Rhyzopertha > Rhyzopertha dominica. The sequence goes on along the minus strand of QCXZ01000003.1, from coordinate 36,175,866 downwards.
GCCAAGAGCTATTTATACCATAAAGTGATGATCGTTCTAATAATCTACATTTAGAGTTTTGTAATATCCGTCAAGTTTTGTGTTGTTCAACGAAAAGATTCGTCTCATGTGTTGACAGCCGCCGAAGTTCTCATGAAGCACTCTATTTATGCCCTGCTTGCTTATATAAATAGCCACCCTCCTCGGAAAGTCGTATTTTTATTGGCGCAGTGCACATTTCTAATTAATACTTTATTTACAGGTCTCTGAACCGTCCCACTTTATTTACGGTTGAGCGACTTTTAGTTAATTGGATAAATAGGTGCAAATTTAAATAAAATTAGACCTAGCTGTGGTTTGATTCTAACTAAACTGTTTATGGAAAATCCTTACCACAAAAATTTAGAAAGTCTAAATACGTATTTCGGCAGTTAAGTCGCCATCTTTAGAAAAAGTTCCAATAAGCGACATTTTGAAAAATGTCTAGCTGGACTTAACATTAGGATATTCTCTCGCCAAAGTATCATATATAGCTTAATCGTTTTGAGAAACTTATAGCTCAACTTACCATCGTGTAAATGCCGCTTGCGAGGCTACCTTTCCTGACTGACCGCCAACAGCAGCAGGAGTGCAATATAGGCATGATGAGTTCTTGAAGATTTAGTGCGAAATCAGACGACCACAAATTCCTGGCGTTGTAGCTTCAAGAGGCATCTTTTGAGGGTAGTCGTAAGGTGGCTGAGGCTGGAAAAAAACGATTAATTTTAGCTTATACTTATTAATAGGCATTTCAGAACACGTGACCTCAGTCCCTTTAAAAATGGCGGCTGTTGGCACACAAAGCTAATGTTTACATTGAGCTCTTATGGGAAAAAACTTTTACAAATTTATTTCAGTATTTTGTGACACGAAATTTTAAGCTAATTCCTATATTTAGATTCGTTATGGTTAGTTAGATATATGTATATAATTTGAGTGCAATATACGCTGTCATTAGTGAAAAAGAGTGCGAAGAAAGACAGTAGTTTTACTTTGATGCGAGTATAAAACACGTAATCATCATGTAGTCTATATTAAACTAGATCCATTACACTGAAACTATTGTTTATATTAGTAGATACGGCGTATTATATGTAACCATGATATAATAACTTGTTCAGTGTGTTTTGTGCAGTACGAATCAAAACACAACAATCACAACAAATAACAGCATACAGCAACCATCTCGTTTTTATTTCTGACAACTGCAAAACACAAAACATTTTCGATGTAAGTACAGGGACAGGGAGTATGTCAACCTGCCAACAGGAAGTTCAACGTCACCTTCAACAATCTTTTTCTTGTTTATTATGCCAAATATTGCGTTAAAATTACACAGGTATATCTAGCTAATCATGATAAACCTAAATATATGCAGTACGCTACTAAATTCAGCCCCGAACATACATAAAAAAAATCTTAGTTTGTCTCCCGCAAGAACTCCATGTAAACAATGGCCTTGTGTGCCAACAGCCTCCATTTTTAAAGGGACTGTGACGTAATACTGAAATGCCTAATTATTAACTTATTATTAACGACAAGAATTACAAATTCTTGTAGCATTAACATCTTCTGCAGTCGGTACTGTGAGGTACGTTTTCGCATAACTTAATTCTATTAACGTGCAGCGCTAGCGACATCGTGACTTAATGAGGCGTTTACTAGCATGGAAACTGACGTAATAATAGGCCTTTCCAATTTTCCTTACAACGTCTAACCCTTATACTTAGAAAGGAGAAAATACCTGCATCGGATAAGAGAAATCCAGATGAATGAAACGATACCAGAAACAGCTCCAACAGGTTTACCGTAACAGAGGCAGCGGTCGCAACCAAACATTTGATACAGGTCAACCTTTATGCGCTCATATCATAGTAAGCCACATTACCGATTCCTTGAACATTTCCAGTGCTACAAATTCTTATTACAATTCTGGCATGAACAGGTACATACAATTTAAGATTTGGGTGTTACAAGTGAGCGTAATTGTCGGTATGACGCCTTTCACATTATAAAAAGTAGTTTTTGTTTTTATGTGCAAAAACATTATCTCACACTTTTACCTTTGCATTATTTGCAGCATTTTTATTAGCCTAACATATCGTGATTGTTATACTTAGTGCATTACTTGTGAAAGTATAGAAGTGTTAAAACATAGTTGATCATAATAATATTTTCTAAAAATCGCAAGATTTATTTATTAATTATAACGACTTTAGTTGACTACACAAGCACAGTTTTAAATCTAGTATAAGGGAGTTAGTATTGTTGGTAGGTTATATTATGTTCTTTGTTTTCACACATTTTTGTTACTTTTGTTTTATTTTACTAGGCTTCTTGCCTTTTCTTCTGAACAATATATGAATAATTTAATAAATCCTCAATTCCACTATTCAGTGCGCCCATTATTTTTCACCAAAAGTGGACGATAGTAATTAAGACATATGTATTTAAATGATTGTTACCATATAAGGGGCCATGCTTTTAACAGCTTTGAGTCACTAATTACTATTTCTTGGGCTGCTCTCATTGCTTCGTGGGCTTTATAATTCCTTCTTAACCTTTTTTCATTTCTTCCTAGCATTTTTAATTTTTTTCTTGATCTGTTTTTATTTCCAGTAGGAGTTGCATTAGTTGCTGGAACTGCACATTCATTTTGATAAATTGGCTCTCGTCAATGGCTTATATTGAACTAACATGTCCATATCCCTGGAACGAAACACCGCCGTATCAAACAACATAACATTTGAGAATGTACGGGTTTGACAAATACAGATTTTTAACTTAACTTCCTTTATTTGCGCACTAGTATTGAAATACACTAAAATAGAACACTACTACTGGTTCAATACACTACTATTAAAAGCACTACGCTTCTTTCAGTAGTACTTAAAACACTTAAGCATACTTGGTTAGCTTGCTGTTTGCTTCCCACCCGTGTGCTCACAGTGACTTTCATACCGACGGACAAACGAACGRGCATGTTTGATCGATCAATCAAATAGACTCAAATTCGTCGTCTGTCAGTATCGACATCTGTCGGTCTGGCTGCTTAATCCACAGAGGGTATATCTTACATCATAACACTATTATTATTATTATAACCAACCAAATCCTTTTGCTTGTATGAATTTTAGTAGGCATACCTACTTAGGATAAAAAATATAGGTACTTTCTTGTAATACTTTCAGCAGATAGATTTTTTTGTTACTATGCTACAAAGAAAATAAATAATAATTTCTTTAAAAATTACGTTTAAAGTAGTAAAAACGCCAACGGTGAAAGTAAAATATGGTATAGGAAAAATCGAGACCAGGTGCAATCAATTTTCAATATCGGACTTTAGTACTAGTTATGTAACTACGCATGTATGCACTTTTGTATTCGCAAGTGATTTTATTTTTTTTTATTTGAGGTATAATAAATAATTGCTCCAAATGTCAAAATTTTGTAAAAAAATTAAATAATTCTACAACCGTACGCATTAGATCCTATGTGGTGTATGCAGTTCCATTCAACGTAACACATGATTCTAAATATGTAATAGTATATAGGTTGTTCCATAAAGAAATGCATTGAAAAACCCCTGTATATCTAGATTATAAACTCAAGTAATACCAATTGCGTAATATTCTGTCCACACACCAATGAGCCACCCGGTACGCAGTACAGTACTATATATAGAACCATATTGATAATAAACGATAGTAATGAAATTACATTATTCTGTTCAGGTGTTAAAAAAATGATATGTGATGTAGTAACAAAGATGAAACTAGTGGAATTTTTGGAGCGTCGATTCACTTCCTTTGCTTTTTGCCTTGGGCATTTATGGGGAATCTACTTCCAAGGTTATCCCTTAATAGCTCCAGGAAAACAAGTCCATTTGCTCTGGTTTCCAGTTACAAATTTGTATCAATGAGACAAGGCAACAAATAATTGGTTTTTCTTTTCATTAAACGAGGTATTAGTGCAAAGGAAAAGTATTTATTCAAGGTAAAAAAAATACTAAATAGTCAAATATGTTGTAATAGCTTACACGGTTACATTAAATCAAATACTTTCTTCAAATTAATCAAATAAGGTACCCATTTCATACTGCACGATTGTGTGCTTTAAGTGTGAAGTATTAAGAATGTGTGAACTTAAACACCTATGTTTTACTAATGAGACAAAAAAGGTAAGGCATGCTAGGATAGATTAATTATTAATTACTGGTACCGCTGTAAGTGTTACTAAAATTAAAATTTCGCCTTGCGCAAGATCAAATTTGAAATGAGCTATTTGATCAAACTTTCTTTCTGCATATCGTAAGAACGATTATTTCTGCATCTTTTTTTTGTAGCTATGACAAATAATAAGCAATGATAATTGGTTATTATTATTATTATTATTATTATTATTATTATTATTATTATTATTATTATTTCGTTTTAAATTATGTTTAGATGAATACTAAGCCTACCCCATATTATATTTGATTTCATATATAACTATATTTAATGGTGGACAAAATATTTTAATTAAACAAGTTGGCTTGAAGTTAGCATAAAGTCTGACAGGATGTAAAAAACCCATAATAAAACAGATCACGCTAGGTGGTTAGGTAAAAACACAAGTTGATTTAAGACAATGTTTGCTGAATAAAAGTGACTCTTGTTGCATACATTTCTAACCAAGGGAAATAAGCTCCTTGAAAATAAATCTACTTCGCTTATAGACTCGTTTTTTGCGCTCTTTACATATTTTGTGCTCCATTCACTCACATACTCACCACAGAAATATGAATATCCATAAGCACTTATTTGCGCGCTACACATATAACTTCAATTTATATTCTGGTTTGTAAATAAAATAAGTTTGACATTAGGAAAACGTATTGATGTTAATAATTACGCTTTTTATTGAGCCAGAGAATAGTATAAACATGTTACTTTTAGCGTTAAGGATTAATTAGGCATTCGAGGAAATAAATTCTGAATAGTGAAGTCGAGATATTAGAAATTTTAGCCGTTAGTAAAGGACGAGGTAAGGGAATTAATTGTACATTTTTCTGATGTTACCCTTCTTTATTATATAAATCGTGTTATATGCCCAGTTTAGTAATGGTAATCCTTGAGTAAACAATGAAACGCCTGTCTGTAATAAAATGTACGCGAACAAGTAGACTGAAAGCATGTTTCTCTTCGCGTTCCACATATCCGCATCCGTTTCACCATAATTTATGTTACAATAAAAGTAACGTGGACCTTCGTAGCTGGCGATGCATATAACTACACAAATAAAACCGTATCATTCGGACAAGCTCATGCAGCTAGTACAAAACACCTAAAAAACTGCTCCAGTATTCGTTGATGTAACACGCTTCTTTTATTTTAGTACAGTTTAGACTTCTACGCGACCGATTTCATTGCTGAACGGCAGAACAATGTCGGTTGCTGTGTAGCTTTGATGCATAAATATTACACCGGTATTTTAGCGGTTGCAGTAGTTGCAGCAGCTTAAGGAGGAGTTTCCCATTGTGCCGTTGTTATTTTATTTAAAACTTTCGTATGCAGTGGTTTATAGACGTGAAGACGAGCCTAAGTTGAATACACATTTTGCTGCATTCTTAAATTCAGTCAGTTACCTTTATCACAGAAGGTACTTTTTCTTCATATACGGAAAGGCATACAGGCGATAATATCGCAAATAAATAGCGGAATATGCTTGAGGAATAACGCGTCAAATATGAAGTCTGCAGTGCGCTTAGAGGGTTGGCGTCATTGGGGTTGTTTCGCGCATTCTTTAAATTTGCTTACGCAATCAGGAATAAAAGAGATAGGGGCAATTGTCACCAAAATCAAGGCGATTATAACCTTTTTCCATAAAAGCAGTTACGCGTCTACCCATTTAAAAGCTACGCAAGAACAGATGGAGCTTCAGCCCTTAAAACTAAAAAACGACGTAGCAACTCCTTGGAATTCTACGTACGAAATGATACGCCGTGTATGCACTTATATTAGTGTCAGCCGTTACAAATTCATCTTCAAGAAATGACTGAACAAATCGATGTTTTGACCAATGAGGAATGAACGACTGCAGAACAAGCAATGAAAGTTTTAGAAATATCCGATATTGTAACTGTTACAAGAAGTACAGAAAAGAAAGTGAGCGCCTCATCTGTAACATTTTTTATAAGCAGTTGAATAAACACCTAAACTACTTCTTGAGTTAATGCCAAAAGTACAAAATTTAATGAAAATAATTCTTTCTGATTTACATCAGCGATTCGGTGACGTAGAAGATAATATACTAATTGCACAAGCAACAATTTTAGACCCAAAATTTAAAAAGTTTGGTTTTATTGACGACAAAGAATATACAAAGCTGTAGAGAAGTTGTATGCTAAAGTAGCATGTACGATGTAAGATGCTATCCAGGTACGTGCAGTCCATTTTGAACAGGATAGAGTGCAAATGAACCAAAGCAATGAACGCATAAATATGCTTGGGAAGATTTTGACACAGAAATAAAGGAACATCAACATCCAACTAATGCGACGGCGACTGTAGTTATTGAAGTAGATAAATATTTAGATGAACCGCAATTGCCCAGAAGCGATGCACAGGGTTTAACTGAAGATCCATTAATTTGGTGGCATCAACGGAAACACATATGCGCCAGGTTTTACCAAATTGCCAAAACCAGGCTGTGTCTTATGGCTACTTCTGTGCCCTGCGAGAGAATATTTTCCAATGCAGGACAAATAACCAATGTAAAACGTGAAAGGCTGAAAATKGAAAAACCTAGTCCTAGTTGCCTAGTCCGCACGAGCTGGTTCTCCACATCATACAGGAACTCATGAGTTACCTTGCAAAAACTTCATGTTCAGTGCAGTTGTTTAGATTTTTCGTTAATATCTATTGAAAATGCTCTTCATTTTGTATAGAGAATTGTGTTTTCTGGAATCTGTCTGTTGCATTTGCAGCAATTAGTCATAGTAAGGTATATTAATATTTTGCTAATGGTGGTAATTTTCAGTAATCTTGTCTTATTTATAGATTCGAGTGCTAAACAGTAAAAACAATTTATATTAATGAAAACAGGCAGTATTGTATATGCAAGTACGAGTGGCACACGTTTATAAAGCTACTTGTACTTCTCAGAGAAAAAATCGCAAGTAAAATATATATATTCGTTTTTATATGAAATAAAAGTTCTGCAATTTATTATCTCTCGATACTGTGCTGAGTTCTGTTCCATTATCCAGTCACATTGCACAAATGTAGTTATACTTATGTTTGTTGTTTGTTGAAAAACAGTGTACCTTCCTACTATTTTCCTATTTCCGCATAAGTAATCACATTAATTTTGATGCGCTTCACAGAGACGTTTATGCAATTGGGGTAAGGCTAATTTTTCTCTCTTTTTTATGGCTCTTTTACATTTTTCGACCTGCCATAATATGTATGATGGCAATTTCGAAGCGAATGTGACAGTAAAATAGTTTGTTTACGGATAGTGGTTAAATTGACGCCGTCAAGCGCGCAGAAAAAACTTCATGATCTTAATGTTGGTATGTACTTCTACACTATAAGTTAATAAATGCTAGATGTTATTCATAATTATACATAAAGATTACCCATAGGCTTGTCTAGCTTCTAAAGTCTAATACATTGGCAAATACCATAATACAGATATCGGGTTTATTTGCATACAAGTATTAACAGTTCTATTTGGGATGCATATTTTCGAGTGCGTGAGCTTCAGGGAGAGTTTGACAGCCACTGACCGCGTGGACGTTTTTCGCTTCACTAAAAGTAGCTAAATTACTGTTATAAGTGTCTTAAATATAAAACGTGTCTTTCAGTTGTCAATATCGTATTCCTAGTATCGGACAAAAATCGATGCTGCTATCAAATTTAACTATATCTACTTTTTGTTTTACGTTTCGATACTTTATTGAAAAGCATCGATACATCTCAGTATTGTTACCTTAAGCATTATGAAAAAACTGCATTTGAAAATCAAAAGCATATTTCGTCACACCCGGAAAATCGTAAATAAATATTTTTGTGTCCTTAACCATCGTTAGCATTCTTAGTCGTCAGAGTTTCTCAATACGTAAGCTTTTGATAATTTTATTTAACACATGACTTGGAGGAATCCAATAAATATATTACTGTTATTGCTTACCTATCTGTTCATCCACTGAAGTATACCCCCAAGAAGAGGTTAGTTAGGCACATAAGTCTGTTCGGAAATATAGTACATTTTGATGACTACAGGTTTTTTATACCGAAATTTTATGCGTGTTTGTCCATCTGCGCGCGGAAATGCGGAGATGGTTCTACTTTACTACTACTACTTTATAATCGCAGTATTATTTAATAACCATACCTACATTCCAACTTTTATCAAAATTGTGTAAATCTAAATAGTAGATTTTACATCGGGACAGCTATCAATTGCTGTAGAGTAGTTTCCTCAGCTTTCTCAACCTCCTTTGGTACTTCTTCCTTGGTAAAATATTTCTGTCCGAAATTGCCAAAAGATGTTTTCAGTAGAGTAATTTGACATGTTGTTTTCCGGGCTGGTTCCCACGTTGGTTATTAGACCTTGACGTTTCGACACTCATGTCGGTGTCTTCCTCAGAAGTAGCTCTGAAACTGACGTGTCCTAGCCTGCTCGGGTATTTATACTCGTCCGGGTCACTGACGCGTGGGCGTTGTTACGCATGACCGGTTTCCAGATTCCAGGTAGGTCGATGCCCCGGTCTCGGTTGTAATTGTGCGGGTTCTTCTGGATTTCGATGGCTTCCTTGTACAGTCTCGGCCAGAATCTCGCTTCCCTCGACAGCATTTGTGCTTCCTCGAATTTGATGATGTGGCCAGTCTCCATTCGATGTTCTGCTACAGCCGATCTATCACCTTGCCGGTCTCTGGTGTCCCTCATGTGCTCCTTGATTCTCGTGCTGATGTGCCTTCCGGTTTGGCCGATGTAAACCTTCCCACAGCTGCATGGGATGCTGTACACACCTTGTGTTTGTAGCTCCTCAGTCGTCGAACGATATTTCGGAAAGGCGTTAACTATCTTTCTCGGGGCGGCGAAGATGGTGTTTATATGATGTCTTCTCAGCAGCCGTCCGATCTTATCTGTACATCCATTGACGTAGGGCAGGTATGCCGCAGCGATGTGCTCCTCTGGTTCCTTCCCCCGTGGTTGCTTGTTGATAGCTCTCTCAATCTGTGCCTTAGGATATCCGTTCTTCTGTAGTGCACTGCGTAGATGTTCTAATTCCTCTTCTAGATGGTCTGGTTCGCTGACTAGCTTCGTACGCTGTATCAGCGTGTTGATGACTCCTTGTTTTTGGGCGGGGTGGTGGTGTGAATCTGCATGCAGGTAGCGATCCGTGTGGATTGGCTTCCTATAGACCCGATGTCCTAGCGTGCCGTCTTGTTTCCTTGTCACCAGGAAGGGTAGGGCGCCATTGGTCTCCATCTCCATCGTGAATTGTATGCCGCTATGGATGCTATTTAGATGGTCCAGGAACTCCTTTATGTTCTGTTCTCCATGCGGCCAGACGTTAAAAGTGTCGTCCACGTATCTAAACCAACACTTAGGTTTAAGCCGTGCCGATGCCAATGCAGTTGTCTCGAAGGCTTCCAAGTAAATGTTAGCTATCAGCGGAGAAAGCGGTGACCCCATCGGTGCACCTTCTGTCTGCTCGTAGTATTCCTCCTGGAACTTGAAGAAAGTAGATTTCAGGCAGATATTCGCAAGTTGGACTAGTTCTTCATCCAGGTCTTCTTCTTGTAGCCGTTTCTTCAACTCCCTTAAGGCATCGTCCAATGGTATCTTCGTGAAGAGTGAGGTGATATCAAAGCTTACTAAGATGTCCTCCGGGTCCAGTCTGATCTTCTTCATTTTCTCCATAAGGTCTCCGGCGTTCCTGACGTGGTGCTCTGTCTTTCCTACGAGTCCTTTCAGGGTCCGAGCGATGTATCCAGCTAGAGGGTGGGTGGCAGATCCTGTTGCACTAACAATCGGTCTCAGTGGTATCTCTGGTTTGTGTATCTTAGGTAGGCAATATAGTTGTGGCGTCCTTGTATCCGTTTTGATCATGCCGCGATGTAGCGCGATGGTCCTTTCGATGCGTCTTGCTGGGTTCTTCTTTATCTTCTTGTAGGCTGGGTCCTCGAGTATCTTCCTCACTTGTGCTGTGTAGTCCGTCGTATCCAAAATGACGGTGGCGTTTCCTTTGTCGGCCGGTAATACTATCAGGTCCGGGTTGTTCTTTAGCTCCCTTATGGCACTCCTTTCTTTACTGTTCAAGTTAGGCTTCGGGGGTTTGGATTTCCGAAGTATTTCGGCTGCTCCAATCCTCACTTCTTCGGCTGTGTCGGGTGGTAGGCGGCGGCAGGTGGTTTCCAGGGCGCTGATGATCTCCTCCTTTGGGATGTTGTTTGGGGATATTGCATAGTTAAATCCCTTGACGAGTGCATCTGTGGTGATGTCATCCAAAGCAGTCGATGACAGGTTGACAACTACTCCGCTTTTCTCCAGAACTGGTTTCCGTGGATGTTGGATTGCGTACATCTTCTCGAACTTTTTAATCTGGGTCTTCCTTGCTCCATCAGCTGCGTTTGCGGCTTTATCCATAGTTAGCCTGTCCATGACGTTCCAGKAGTCATCGTCTATTGTGTTGCTTAACAATATGTGGACGTCGTACAGGTCCTTTTCGATGCCGTTTAACTTCGTCCTGGTGTCGTGGATCCTTTCCCTTAGTAGTGCAGTAGAGTAATTTGTTTTTATCACAATACCATCTTCGTTTGAATTTCAATTCATCAAACCAATGTAGGTAAACACACGTAAACCCGAAGAAAACAATAGTTTATGATTTTGTAAAAAAAATGTACTTGGCAGTGTAGGTATTATTTTAGATAAGTAGTTCAGTAAAGATTTATACCGGAACAAATAGCGTACGTTGAGAATAATGGTTAATTTTTAAAATGTGTGCTGGCTATATAATTGGATTGCCTCCAGTCCTAAATCTAGAGCACAGTGCACTTAAATTCCTGCACATGACGTTTATTAGCTCTTGGGATTCCCAGATATTGCAGTCCTTTCAATACGTCGCGTATTCTGTAGTTCGTTTTTAAATTGCTTTGCGATTTGTGCCAGCGACAACCAGCTCACTTGTAATACTGTAGAAGTCGATTCGTAATATGAAGATGCAGTTAAGATAGCACCACATATTTATGTTCGAAGGGATCGGTTACCTTTATTGCGAGAGATACTAATACAAGTAAATAGTGTTGTACACTTTTTAGTGTACTATTATGTACTATAACCTACGTTGTTAGAAAAAGAAGATTATACTGATTGTAAAATATAAATGTGAAGTATTTGTCAGTTTGCTGAACATATTTGTAAACGAAATGAACAAAAGCTTGGGAATACGTATTTTATCCAATGTAATTATACATTTACTGGATTACACTCAACACATAAAAGCGTTGTTACCATTTTTTTATCATGTCAATGATTTGATTCTTCATTTAATTTTTGTTTTAGTTATTTTACTTCGCTCTGGCTAACTGAAATATCGTTTTCGAACGATGTGGTTGTGATACTACTTAGTAGCATTTGAGTAAATCTTTTACGAGACAGATGGTGTCCACAAAAATCAAGTTTCGCCGTTTACTGCGTAGTGTATGTGTTTATCGTGTAAATGTTTCGGGTATGTCTTAGATAGATAAAGTCAAAGCAAATATAGTACCCTGTGCGTTCTCCTGACTTTGCATCTTTAGAATTTTTCAATTTGGTTCAAGCTGTTGTAGCATTTTTGGAAAGCCCATCTATTTTTGGAGTAAGAACCTATAGAACTGAAGACATATTACATTGGAATGCAAAAACAAGGAAAAAAATTGCACTTTACATTTACATTTTTGGATAACCGTTTTATGCACTAATCACTTAAGCAGGTAAAACAAATATCTGTACAAACACTTTCGTTTTGACTTGACAGTGCTTAAAGCCAGCTGACCATATAGATTAAGAATTTTTGAAAATCTGTGAATGAATGCGTTCAGCGCTAGCGATAAATGGTGTTGTATGAGCAGATCAAAAGGTATCTCTGTATCTTTTCTTATTTTTTTGTTAACTGATTAATTTGATATGAAGCCTGTTTTCCTATTGCTAACAGTTTTTTTGCAACCTAAAAATAAGACCCATTTACATACAAAAGCATTTTGTTATTAAAAGTTGAGCAAAGTCTAACTTATTTCTCTACAAAATCATCGAAACCGTTGAAGCATTTGTCATATCGTGACACAAGCTTTTAGATGCCCCCTCCAAGGAACTGTGCCGCCATTTCGGTGTGTAAAGCGTTATGTGCTTAACCATAAAGTAAAAGACAACGATAGCAAAGGAGGTTTATTCGGAAACATTACGTTGTCTGCGACGAGCGATTTATGAGTAAAATAAACGAAGAAGCTTGCTTTCGTTCCGCATTATTTCGATCCACTACAATGCACGGCCGCACTGTGACAACGTGACGATCGTTTCAAACAATTTAAGAACCTATAATGTTTTCGACCATTCATCGTATAATCGAAACTTGGCACCAGTAATTTTTATATCTTTCAAGTAATAAAGTAATAATAAAGTAATTGGATGGACAATGCTTCAACACCAAAAAAGGGTTCCAGTATAGGCTGTCAAAATGTACTTGATCGACTTGGTGGCACACTTCCTTGAAGAGGCCATCTAAATGCTTGTGTCACGATATGACAAACGCTTCAATTTTTTTGGCGATTTTGTAAAAATATGAGTAAGACTTTTAATAAATAAATAAAATATTTTTTTATCTAGGTATTTTTATAACCCATCGGAGGTTGAAAAAAAAACAATCCCCGTAACTCGGAAAAAGTACGCTGCGGTTGGACACGCTGATAAACCACTTAAAGCTAATTGGATACCATTAGTGCCTTGTAGCAAAATGGTTATTTTTAGAACATATGTGGATAAATTTTTAACATTATTTCTTAGCAAAGAGATAAATTTTGTTAATCCTGTTCATTTTGGGTACTCTCACAAATTTGTCAGGCAATTGTTAAAAATTGTTAAAAAGGCTCGGTTATTGTAGCTCAGTCGGGATATTTTATTGCAACCAGATGGAGAAAGTTGGTCCTGTTCCTAGAAGGATCTGGTCGTTATGGCTCTTTTCTGATTGGGGCACACAACCTAAAAATTACGATGGTTAGCGCGCGAAACGTCTCAGTTTATAATAGATTCGGCATTAGTTGATAGAAATGGCTTGATTCGATTACTCAATTTCCTCAGAATATTAAGTAAGGATTTAGTTACGATTGGCAACCATGTGAAGTTTTTCCTGAAGTTTTCTTCACATGTTGCATATTCGAATGAAGGATGTTTTGTTATAGTAGTTAAAGTCGTTGCCATATCGCGTGGTATTTTAACTTCAGATTTAGGATATCCACGAGTTAGATAGGTTTAATTGGAATTGTTTAGCTTTGGTTAGCTTTGATTTAGATTTTGATAATTGGACAATAGTTGTTTGTCAACTATAATATGACAAGTGCCGCCCTTAGAGAATAGCGAGTGGGGGTAGTTTTGACCAATCGGGTCTCACTTCAGAATATCCAGCAAGTAACTTATTTTTTTTGCAAAGCTAGAATCTTCAGTCTACGTTCCATCCTTTTAGATACCAGAAGAAATGTAATTTCTAGTCCAGCTCGCGCTGTATAGAGTAATTTGGAGTAAAGTCAGTTAGCAAGTCTTGAAAGTTAAGACTAAAAGATGGGTTAGTCACGCGTCCCGGTATTTTGAAAATTCATTGTTGATTAGTTTAAACTCGCGTGTAGGTCAAAATTGTTAATTTACGGGTTGAGGTCATATTCTCGTTTTTAAGAGTATAGTATTGTAAAGAATATTGAGAAGACTAGGACATACGAGTTTTGTTGAATGTATTTTATTTTGTTCATTATACCCATTAATTAATTAATTGTTAAATATATTTGTTGTTTGAAACGTAGCTTTTTCATTCTTGCGTAAAATGATTTTAGTGTTCATGTGTAAGTTTGGTAGCAGCGTATGAATAAAGGTAAGGCATGCGATTTTATTAAGTTTTGATATAGTCAGTTACAATTGAATTAGGTTCCACGCAATTACTAGAATCCGCGAATTCGTTTAATCTGTAAGCATCCCCAGTAGTTAGTATCGGCCAACCATTGTGTTTTGTGACGGGGATCTTAGTATTGGCAACTGGTAGATCCGCTCGCTGTCAATCGGTAAGTCAGCATGATAATTCGGCCACATTATATTTGCTGTTAGGCCTGCCACAGCCTATATTGAGATCAATAGCGCACAAAATATGGTATCAAAAATATACAACACTAGCTATTTGCGAATATACCAATATAAGTTCGCTAGATGCCATACATTTCAATTACAGGAGTTATCCTTAAAGCGCGTTTCGCTTCGAGCACCTGCTATATCAATTTTCCAGGCTTCACGGCCCACTTGTGTAAATTAACCCCTTCGTAGAAGCCCCTTAAACCACATACAGCTATCGATAAACACGAGGGGAACCAAAATCAATGTTGGAGATCTTTTCGGAATTATTATCGTGTTTCCTGGGCCGGGTAGATATCGAGAGAATTGTGGACTCACGACCGGGGATATCGAAGGGTTACCGCAGCGGCAAATGCCTGAAGTAATTGAGGGGGTTGTAATAATACGCCATCAACGGTATCGGTCGTCGGCATTTGATTTTGACGTTTGTAAACTAGACTGCCTTAGTTTTTCATTTAAAGTAATTATTCAAGTTTGCTTATTTGTTCCGTGCTCTTGCCTTGTGTCGACCACTGGTTGTTAAAAATTAAAGCAATGGCGGATAGTTTACGGAAATATTTTATTGCATATAGTATTCTTATACTTATACGTAATTAATTTTATTGCAAATGCCATTTCAGTATGTTAGAAAACATACCATAATTTATTTCCTTATTTTAAGGTTATGGAATCAAAAGTGTCAATCATTATTAAAGGCGGACATGGCAGGGACGGTAATTGTTGCGAGACATTTAAATCATCGCCCGCCCGCCATTTTCATGGTCTGAATTTTAGGCTAGCCCGGCGAATACCTACATTAACTCGGCCCATCAATGCGGTTCGCTTCGTTCAAATTGTGGACAGTCCTAAGGTGCGACTTTTTTCCTGGCGCGGACTTTAAAACCGGCTTCGAAAAATATGCCCATACGCGTTTTGTTCCTGAGAAATCAATTTCTTTCGCTGTTCCACCTTATGAACTGCTATTGAAAACCGATAAAACTTCGGACTACTATTTTAATTTTGCAATAATTAACTACATAACAAACGTTATGGTCCTTTTTATTTATTACTTCAGTACAAAAACATAGTATTAGGTTCGCCAATACTTCTCTTTTTTACCACTTTGAGCGCTTCTATCGTTTAGGTTTCCTCTCCAAAGACTTATACGGAGCGAATAAGAAAAATGGTAGGTAAAAATAATTGTAGAAAAGGCAGCAAGTGCATATTTTGTTTTGTTATCCTCCCACTTAGAAACAGCCTTAAATTTTGAACGAAGCAAGAAACAAAAAATTGCTGGACTTAGGTAGGGGAATAATGTAAGCACCTAACATCAGTAAAATAAATAAGTAAGACTTGCCTTTAAAACCTAGTGGATATTGTTGTATTTTGGTGCCTTTCGTAATATAAGTTTATTTTTTTATATACGTCCGCTCTGAAGATACTCACCACAGCAGCCAATCAGCCCGGAATCAACTGCGACTAGAATAAAAAAATTTACAAGTAGGCGGCTTTGAAATAATAAAACAAAGCCCCTCATTCCTCTGTCCGGCTAGAATACTTTGTATAGAACTTGCTAATAATATCAATTGTTTTAAGAGTTTTAAACATTAACCTTTAATATTACCCGTTATCTGGAACTATAGCACTAATCCAAATAATAATTATTTTACAGGATAGTCACTCAACAGCAAAGTTCATACTCGTATAGCGTTTTAAAAAGCAGCAAAAGGCTACCGCATTTATGGTATTATAGCAATTTTAAACTGTATAGTATAAATATTATAATAGCAATCGGAAGTGGTACATAATTCTAAAAAATCATTGATTTAGATTGATTTCATAATACATTTGCATCACAGTATAAAGAAATAGACCATAATGTTCTAAAACAACCTGTCCACAAGTATTATTAAAAATGAGACTCCGAAGGACCAAAGACGAGCTTTCTGGAATAAAACATTATTGCAGCTATAAATTCTTGTGCGGTCCCGCTGGTAACATACTGTTTTATTATTACAATGTAAAAGATATCGGTCTCGAAGGCTTTGATACAGCAAGGACTGGATTGCCTTTTATTAAAGGTGAGTTATAATGAATGCCATATAAGCCTAAGCTTATCTTAGTACAAAAGTTGATATGTAACACAAGTTAAGAATATAAATTACATTTTCGCCAATATGTATAGATCGCTACTAAATAATTTTATAAATTTTTGTTTAGTAGTTGAATGTGATGTTTAAATGTAATGTACCTTCCAGAGGACGCTTGGTGCGTCGATCGGGATTATCTTGAACCTCTCTGTATACCTTTTTTGACTTAAAGTATACTTTATTGATATTGTTCAGACCAACCGTTTAAGATAAAAACTAATATTTGTGTATTGATATAGTGGTTATTAAATACCTATTTACATTTCAATCGAATTAATTTAATCAGTTTATATTCAATTTAAGTAAAAAAAAGTAGAGAAATAGGGAGGGACAAACATATTCCTGATTTAAGGTTATCCCAATCATCATATCCTCTGGAATTTTTAAACAAATTTGCACTACTCTTGCAGCCCATAAAGCTTCCGGATACCTAAACTACCTCAAATTGAGCTAAACATATAATTTAAAATGTGATTAATATTCTCAGCTTTGGCATCCTGTATTTCCATATCACATCTATGTTTTAATAAATATGTTTATTTATTTACATGCTTTATAAATCTTTAAAAGTTATTACATATAGGTTTATGTATTTTAATGCTAATTTGATTACGGCGACAACAAATATGAACATGGTGTAAGTTTTATAGGTTGCCCTTTGTTTCGATATGATCCATTTTCATAAGAAACTGCACAGCTACACTCCAGTGGTCAGTATCATTATTTTAGTACACTTTTGTAATACAAAAGCAGTGATTACAAAAGTAACCTAGAAATTATATACTGATTTCCCTTTACGCTGTACTTTAAGGATGTGTTCCTTTATTTTTATTTTCACCGAGCAAATGGTTCGAGTCAGCACCTCCCCCTCATGGCTTTCAACGTCAGTCACAATTCTGGCAGGTTTACTTTATACTAGATAGTGATCAATTTGGTTATTGTTTTTTTTTCCATCAGGATACAATCAAGTGCTCAAAAATGACAAAGTTTTTAAATAAATTATTAAACAATTCGCCCAAC
Organism: Rhyzopertha dominica; assembly: GCA_025024175.1. Taxonomy (NCBI): domain Eukaryota; kingdom Metazoa; phylum Arthropoda; class Insecta; order Coleoptera; family Bostrichidae; genus Rhyzopertha; species Rhyzopertha dominica. The sequence goes on along the minus strand of QCXZ01000003.1, from coordinate 36,158,338 downwards.
TCTCTTGAGATCGCCGAAGAAAGGCCGCACAAATGTATCAGCTATTAAACGACATTTACGCACATATGTAAAAAATGTAATTTTATTTTAATTTAGGCTAAAATGCGTTTCTCCAAACTTTTCATTTTACCGAAAATATTAAGTTGGATAATTTTCATAAAAAATATCCAATTTTTAGTTTTCCAAATTTTCTTACTTTGTTCAAAACAAGAAAAGAATCAACCAAATAATATTATAATTTTTTAATATCATAACTTATGTCGGTCCTATCGTCAGTTATAATCGAGAGAACATACAAAAATTTAGATTTTTTTCGACTTTTCGTAAATCCCGTATTTTCTTTTGATGAAAACTCTCAGGACCATAACGAACAAACAAAACGTGAGTCGTGAGTTATTGTCGCGTGTACATACAAAAATCCTATGGCAAAAGGCACTTTCAGTTATTCTCGAATGTTCGAATTTTTCGGAAAACGTTTTCTAATTTTGTTTCCGTAAAACCCTTATTTAGAGTAATATGAACATTAAAAAAAGATGAAGTTTCAAGGCCCCGCAAAAGTTCGCTTTGCACCAGACCCCGCTTTTATTCGGGCCGGCCCTAGTTACAACCTTGACAGCCGTTTAGTTCTTAAACCTACTCCTTTTTATTGATAAAAGTACGTCTAATATGATATTCTATTCAGAGGAACAAATGTGACTTCAAAAGGAAARTTCACACACAAAAAGTAGTTTTTTATTATCCCAAAAAAATTAAAAAGCAACAGAMTAGCTAAATTTGATTCACTCTAAAGATCGATAAGTTAATAAGAGCTTTATGTTCTAACTCAGTTAATCGTTTCTCAATAAGAAACCGTATTATAAATACGCAAAAATAGAATCCAACGCAGTCTTTTTTCTAGCCATKTTTTAAACCAGGCATCCTAGAATAACTAGCAGTACAACTCAATAAAAAGTGGCTTACTCCATAATACATGTTGATTTAAAAATGATAACAAACAGCAACGCGTGATGGAAGTTCTAAAAGTAAGTGTTGAGTTGATAGCGGGTGCTCTCGGGAAATATAGATCCCTTGCCAAGATACCTATCATGCATCCAGTGTGCTAACGTTCTCATGCATCATTAAATCATGGCGTATCTGTGCCTGAAACTGCGTCTTCGGAAAGCTCAGTCATTACACTATATCTCTGGCAGAGGAAATGGTTTAGTATACAAAAACTGAAGGAAATGAGAGGCTGTGAGAGCTTCTCGCTGACACTTAGAGACGCCGTTTAACAAAAAATGACTGCGTTTTACAACTGATATTGCCATTATGATAAAGGAATATATTATTATTGCTATTGTTGTCATTGTTATTCTTATTGTTACTGCTAGAACATATTCGGTTCTTCGTGTTTGAGAATAGAATACAAGATTTCACAGCTTTGACATAACTATTTTAAATACAATACCATTCTCTGATGGAAGCTACAATATCGGCAACATAATATTACTTGTTATACAACGATTTCAAAACACCCAGTCCCTGGAATCCTAGATCAACGTAAGCTCTTGCGTATGTTCAACAGAAAGGTTCCAACTGCTTGATTATATTGTATAATCCCCTTTCACACGACAAATCCTTTAAACCTCTTTCGTCGACGTGGAGTCTTTGTGCAAAAGTACACTTCTTTGTCCATAAAGCAATTTTTACGTTTCCTTATGGAAGTTTATTTCTAGGGAAGCACAATTTACTCGTCACAAATGATATAAAATTTGCACGAGACCTAAGTAAATCTGCGCCATTCCGTGCCTTGTAGCTTCTGTTAGTCTTTGTGGCAGTTTGGATAGCTGGAGGCTACGTATAAGGTTACGTAAGTAGTGCCATATGAGCATTTTGCAAGCATTATAGCCTAGCTGCGTATTTAGTGTTCAAGACAGAAAATTAATCAAATAAATTGAAACTAGTTGTATTTCTATACTTACTTTGTTCTTTTAAAGCTGCTTTTTCCTTAATTTATACATATACAAATAAATGAGCATATGTGATATTTAATTCGATTTTGCAGCCATAAGATGAAATGAAAAAGTACTGGCCTTAACAGAAACTTGGGACCTTTTGAATACCAGTCAAACGCTCTATCACTGAGCTATCAGGGCCCTATTCAGAATCGAGGTCAAGGCGGCATATATACATCTAAGTTAACATGTAACGCTGATGAACGTCATCCGACGCATTTGCAGCTGAATCGCTCGTCGCTCAGTATTGTTGAACTTCAGAGCGTAATTCGCTGCGGTGGCCAGATTATGGCGACCAACAGCTAATTACAACCCAAATATATTTATAGTATTACGAAATATAATTATCGCCTGAATTCATTTTAAATGAGCATATGTGATATTTTATTGGGTTTTGCAGGCATAAGATGAAATGAAAAAGTATTGGCCTTGACCGAGTTTGAACTCGGGACCTTTTGAATACCAGTCAAACGCTCGTATGCCTGCAAAACCCAATAAAATATCACATATGCTCATTTACAATGAATTCAGACGATAATTATCTTTCGTATAATTATATATACAAATATATAGCTATAATGTATCGACTGTTAGATAACTCAGATGTAACAAATTTTAAATACTGAACATTTATTTTTGCAAGTAAAAGTAAACAAAGAAATTTAATTAATACTTAAAAAGACTTCACCAAGTTAAATCCACTATATATTTATTTTGGTAAAGCGCTTTCGGCTAATATGCCATCGTCAAACCATTATAAATTATCAGAAAAATAATGACATTGTCAAAATTAAAAATCTAAACAAGCAATCTTGTCTAAAAAAAGAAAAAAGGAAAAACTACTTTCTAACCAGCGACGTAAAAATTAGCGTTCAAATAAAAAATTTAGAATGGGACAACTGAAATTGCAAAAATCATTTAGTATTGTCCAATTTTGGTCATTTAAAATTTTGTATATCTCTAAAATTTCAAAAAAAAATTAATTTTGATGATTTAATACAAAAATGTAAACTTTTTAAATTGTCCAAAGTAGAAGTATGTTTAAAAGATAATAGATGATTCGCTAACGAAGAATTTGTAGTTAGAATGTCTATATTTTTATACTTATTAAATTGTTTTAGATGTTCATTTTCCCTAACAAGAAAGGATCTTCCCGTTTGTCCAATATAAACAGATTTACAGTCGTTACATGTAAAGCTATATACGCCTGAATGATTTAAAACGGAAATTTTTATCTTTATTATGGACAAAACGGGAACAGACACTGCCGATAGTCGAAAAGGCAATATTTATGTCATTAGATGCAAATAATTTAGAAAGGTCCATAATAAAGATAAAATATCCGTTTTAAATCATGATTCCTCTGATTTCTTCAATGACACGTTATCAAATCTCCTTATTGGATATGATCATGTTATGCGGGGTGATGTGAATGTTGATCAAAGCTTTAAAATTTGCATTTTGGATACTTATAATTCATATAATGTTGAACAAATTATTACTGATCCTACTAGAATTACAGGCTTTTCACAAAAAAATGATATTTTTCAATATGAAGTACCAGAATTCTCAATACTGATACCATGTTGTCAGTACGACTCACAACTATATCTATTAACATCTTTTACTTATACACTTGTATGAAATACACTGAATCCAAACAGAACTAGTTCAAAACACCACTATTATAACACTACTAATTCAGTAAACCACTATCCAGAACAATATACAGTTATTGATTAAACGGGCTCATACTCAAAATATGACAAAGGAAATATATACTGATGCTACTTTTCTTGTAAAACTATTAATTTAGGGAACAAACGAGATAATAGTATCTTGACCTTATTTATTTATTTTTTGTCTTTCTATCTCTCTGTTTGCGGTAACTATAATTTCTTTTTAATATTGATGTCGTCTGCCTTCTGTTATACAATAGGAACTTAAACTTAAATTAAAAACTAATCAAAATTCGCATACATGGGTGTTATCAGCACAAACCATCGGTCACAGATCAGTATCTAATATCATTTAATACCATGCTACATGTTCTTCATAGTCTTCGTCCAAATTTGACATTTGCTATCATACCCAGCATCAGTGGTGGCTCGTGACAATATCTACTGGGTCGGCAGTAAATTTTGGTCCGCTGTAGTTGGTCAGTATTATTTATTTATAAATTAGTAAATAAGTAGCCCAAATAGCCGATTCACAAATCTCAATTACACGAAATTTTTAACTGATTAATAATCGAAAGCGTATATTAGATTGCACACACTATTTAGTTTTCGCAAGCAACAATACACTTTTATGTACTGCCATATTTCTTGCCAAACGTTTTCAAATAAACTGGCTACCCCGAACGGTAATAATCATAATCAAACCAAATAATATGTAGTGAATTAATTAATGGAAAAGGAACTTAATAATTTTATTAAAAAACGGAAATGTTTCATAACATAACAAATGGCAATTGGAAATATTTTATGCGGAGGGAAAAATTAATGACACAGAAAAACAAAAGCTCGCAACGATAATTTAATTTGTGGTTAAAAATGGTTGCGGATTCGTTTGTAACCTGAGCAACTTCACTCAAAAGCGTAAATTCAACAACAATCGTTCCACGGATCCGAATCCGCATCGGTCCGTGTCCGCGATGTGAACCGTGTGCATTGGAACGACTAACTCCGACTTTGAGCCGTGAGATTTACTTGCTTGGTTTATTTTATTTGATTGTCTCTTTCGAATGTATACTTCAATTTTCAAAGTATTTCATCTGTAAATAAAAATGTAAAGCGTAAAATGTTTCGTTTTGTATAGGCACGCGTATTAAACCTTTTTACATTTATAAAGATTTTATATTTATATTTAAGTGCATACAACTACATTAAAAATACTTTTCAGTAATTGTATATTGTCTGTTTACAACCCACATAATAAAAAATAGGATCCAAAATTTACAATGCACTGAACTGATGAAATTTTCAAAAATCTAGTTTTTATAAATACATTTGGCATTTCATTTCAACTCAAATTCATTTAAACTGGGATCTTTTTATAGTTGTGTGTAATATGATTAAAGTAAGTAAAGCAATGTGAACAAATGAAATTGCAGAAGGATGCAGTCATAAGGTATTGAATGCTTAATAGTAAAGCGCAACTAAGTCTACGTCTTTCGGATCCACTGCACTGGTTCCACTGAAGAATCAGTGCCCAACACGTAATTTGTTATACGTCGTTTCACTTCGTGTCGGACCCACTGGGCCCGCAAGTTGCTTGGATCCGGTAGAACCGGATCCATCTGCGGATTCCGGACTACCCAACTCTAATGGATAGGAACAAGTGACGTCATGCACTCTTATTGCGGTGTTAATTGTAAAGTGACTTGAGAGTGATTTAATTACATTTTGTTTGTAAAATATTAATAAAATTACGTAAAAATAAAGAAAACTATTGTCATTTTTAGCATTTACATCACAGACACTACCACTTTACATTAAAATTATGTTTTTATTTGAATACAGTCAACATCCCTATTCAACCGCTATAAAGGCCGCCTTTATTAAATTTGATAACAAAATATATAGAATTAAACTGTGATTATAAAAAAATACTGTCAATACTTGTTGTCAAATTGACATAAATAATAATTATTATTCAGTAGAAACTAGGACTGTAAATAGTAAGTAATTGAAATAAATTATTAAGTCCGTTTTATCTGTCTGCCGGACCAGACACAGCTGTCTCGTTTTTTTTTGCGCCAGAAAAGCCACGCCGTACGCCGTATTGACGATTGGGTAAATTTTTCGGGATGATCAGTACGAATATGATTTTAGCTAATTATTAGTTTTACATAAAAAATACCCAATAACTGTTTCAAGATATCCGATCATAATAAAACTAAATATACAGAAATATGAAAAAATATTTTTTTGGTTAGTTCTGGGTCGGCAGACGAGCCGCCACTGCTCAGCATAAAAAAATCGCCTTCAACGATATTCATGAAGCAAAATCGAATTTTTGAACCTATACTCGTAGTTACGATGGTGCATACCCGTCAAAGATATCAAATTTGACGTGAACCATCATACTCAGCACCATTAACCGTATTTAACGACCCGCATGAAGCAAAATCGATATTTTGCAACTTTAGGTATGAAAAACGGATATCATCTTAGTGGTCCTACAGGCTACAAGCTACCATCTAGTCAAATACGAGGCCAATCCGAAGCACAGGCACAAAGACATCACCATCCACGGATGGCCGAACTCTAAATCGAAGCATATAACCGCTCCCACTTTGACTGGGTTGCGGTAAAATTTATTTTAAAAGGACCCTGGAAGAGTATTTTTGAGTGTATTTTTCTGTTATGTATATGGTAACAAATAGTACCATTGTTGTTATGTTTGTACTTCTCATAGACTTACACCTAGTTTTAGGCATGCAATCATCAGTCAGTTAAACAAGATGATGTCCGTAAGTGCTTTGCTATGCTATGCTTTATTGCATTCCTATCATCCGAATCATGCTACTACACACGATGCATTCAGTATTAGTATGCAAAACGCAAATTGTTCTTTCTAAGATTTTGATGGATTCTCTTATCCACTTTTCTGTTGTCTGTCTAGATAACCCTTGGTGCCAGCAAGTAGTCTACTAAATCTTACTGTTTTTACTTTAACTTTTTTATTCGGTGTATTCTTATAGTGATAAAAAACCGCTGCAAATTGAATCAATACTTCCACATCCAATTGCCAAAATGACATTTACGCTTTTATTTCTTACACTATACGATCAGTAATCAGGTTTTGAGCATTTTTCTCTATACTTTTTTTTTCTAACAGTTCTCGTGATAGCAAAAATACATAATTTTTTAAAATCGTTTTTTCCAAATAACTCGAAAAGTGCTTTCCGATCATAATACTAAAATTAAAAAAAAATTCGTGGGGACATTGTCCAAATTTTATTTCCTATCTAAGGATGTTTCATTTTTTTAATATATTAAGTATTTTCGGAGATATTTAGGAAAAACCGTTTTTTTCAAGTGACTTGTTTGCTAATATCTTCTAAACAGTTTGCTGCACCGAAAATTTATAGGGACGAATAATACTCGCAATTATACTACTAATCACATACTAAAACGAAAAAATAAAAATTTGCAAAAAGGGTAGTTATCCCCCAATTTTACCCCTTCCCCATACCCTACTTACCCGTTTGGGTAGTTGAGATTTATATGTATGCCAAATTTCAAGTTCATCGCGTCCACACACAAAACCATAGACACAGACACAGACATACAGGTACACACATATAGAAGAAAGCTTTTGGTTTTTACGTTTTCGAGCATTTTAAAGTGATTGAGCAAATAAAAATTTTTGAAAATTTTTTTCGCGATACAGTGCTACCCATCTATTGGATGTGGAAGTAATATGTAACACGAATGGATTTTTCATCATACGTATTTTTTACTGAACAAAAACTAAATTAGTTTTGTAAAGCTCTGCTGCCGCGAGCTTGGGGCAGCACGAAAAGTTTCTAATGGAATTTAATTTGGAAATGATTAGGCAACCACCATATTCATGAAAACCATTAAAACCGGACCGCGCCTGAAAAATATAACGTAATTTACTTCAGCGGCTTTGAATTATCGATTATAGGCAGCAGGCACGCATAATTATAGAAATCTCATATATGTCCTAATCGCGCGTTTGAACACAGATTACTGATATCCATCCATTTATTTCCAGCATTCCCGATAAAATTGTCAATCTATACAAATAACATAATTAGAAACGTTTTGTTCGCTTGACGCTGTCGTTCGATTAAATAGAAGTTGCATCGGATTTGGCGCGCTGTAATTAGGTATTTCAATTCCAATTTCGACAGAGTGAATTGAGGAGGAAGTGGATTTGCTGTGCGGCGTAAAATAATTTTCCTACTGCACAAAACTACGGCAGGCTTTAACTGCAAAGCAAGCAGTTCATGCACACAAAGCGAAAGCACGAATTTAAACATATAAAACTTTGCCCACAATCCAATTAGACTTTTTAGTAAACAACAGGATGCCAAAGTTATGTAGAGCATAACTATATTTTCAATAGGACTTATTGCAGAAGAAGCTGTGTACAAAAACATTGAGCTTACCCGGCTTAGGGGGCCAATTAAATAAAAATTTAATTAGTCATTATTAAAACTACTAAGCAGTCTTGGCAAATAATCGTTGAACAAGGCAGTTAAAGTACAGAAACGACATTAAAGGAATGTGTATGCGAGGAGCGTATCTCACTATTATAATGTAGATTGGTACCTAAAGGACTGCCTATAAAACTGTTTCGTAAATTAATACTGCTGTATGAGCAGCTTACATATAATAGAGGACTTTCAAGAGCAAAAAACAAACACAAGCTGTACCAAAATCAACAACACTTTGTTAAAACGCGATTTCTAACTTTTAGTACTCTAATGTGCTTTACCGGAGTTAACAACTAGTTTAATTTCAGGTTGCATAACTACATTATTAGAAATTAAGTAAATAAATTTTATGTCCATGAATCAAAATTATATTCGTGTGTGCATCCTCCCACGACAATAAAATAATATCAGTATTATCTTCCACGTATTTCTACCTACAGCGTAATATTGTTTGAGCAAATATTGCCGTTCGCTACCCCTGTGGGCTCCATAATAATATTATTCCTCTGGACACTTAATATGCCTCAGAACTCTGTATGGGCATCACTCGACTTATGTAAACCACGAAAAAATTTGCAGCCATAGGGGCAGTAGGATATGTTACAATAAATCTAAATTCAACACGGAGCTATATAAACGAATGGGTTACTTTTTACCATTTAATTTACTAAGTTAATTTTGTTCTATCTTTATCGAAATACAATAATTGTGAAAGGACTAGAAGAACATGGTAGGTTACATCAAAATATACGTGTGGAGCTTATATAAAAAGTAAGGATTAATTTAGTTACTTATATAAGTAGCTACTAATTACGCATTAAAGCTTCAGTAAAAGCTTCTCATTAAACTCATCGAGGAAAAAACACCAATATGCAACTACACAAGCTTCGACAATAATGTGTAATTTCCTTAATTAATTAATTGCAGAAGGTAGATCGCTAAACGGGTATAGTTTTTGAGATGAAAGTTGAGCGTCACGTCACGATTTCGCGAATCAAGCGCCGACAACTAATTTTACTCTTGTGCCGTTCGTGCTTTCGTTACTTATATTGTGGAGTGGAATTTAGGACGTACGTCACCTGCGGATTAGACATACGTGCCCATTTCTCTCTCTTTCTAATACTAGCGGTTATGATGTAGATGCTGCGCGAACATATGTTGTCAACTAATGTCATCATTGACACTTCATCAGTGGCGTGGCATTATTTCTATTGTAGTGATCGCCTCGTGGTTTGCAAACATTTTATTTAACCTTTAGTGAGTGCAGTTTATAATAAAAGAAGTTGTGTAAGTTGATGTTCTCGTCCATCAAGCGAGAGTTGGTTTTTATAGATGAAACTTGGGTATTTCAAAAGTGTGAAGCACCTAACTGCTGCATGGACCTAGGAAAGGATCCGTGAGTCATTGGAGATGCGTGGCATCCTCGTGGCCAACACTTTATTTGAGACCGAGCTGCTGGCATTAGATAAAGAACATGCTTCGGCTAAGCAATATGTAGTAGATGAGTACCTTAGATAAGGTGATAAGCCTGCCGCTGGCCCGCTGCCATTTCAGTGCTATTGATCCGATCGATCCGTTAATTGTTGTTTTACCCTAGGCGGATATAATGTTTTTCATAGACAAAGCAGTATTATGATTAACACATTGGCGAAGAGGGCAATGCTGAAGCACATGTGTTGGCCATGTGGGCATGTGCACTGGAGAAGTGCACCCCCGAACGCTGATGTACATTTGGCTGGCACATCAAGCAACTGATTAACTCTTGATAGCAACGGGTGCCAATAATTGATGTATTAATATCCAGAGCTTGCCCCTTACATATGCGCCACCAGCAATACACATTATGTATAATTTGTAGCCCGCTAAACAGCACGCCACTGAAAAAAATCTGACAGCGGCTTTCAATCGATTTGAACCATACACTTTAGATTTATGACGTGAGGCTCAACTTTCATCTCACATACTATACATATTTAGCCCGGTTCCTATGTAGGTATAGTCCACAATGCATGACACAGTAAAATCTGCAGTTTCTATTTTTTTTACCATCTACATTCTACTAACTAAACTAAATAAAACCAATAGTTTGAGGTCAAAATATTGCAGTCTTGCCAAGGAAATAAGTGTTTATATTTGCTTCTTCGTCTTCGTCTTCAGAATCTGATAAATCTTGCGGAACTATTAGGCAATGAAAAAGCAGAAATAAAAAAATTTTATATTAAAGCTCAAAAGTAATACAATTAATGTTGCGTTTAGTTTTTGTATCACAATAAACTATTAAAATTTGGAGTTGGGTGCCGACCGTCGTAGTGAACGCATACGACCCAGCTGTGCTCTAGTTTTAAACTTTTATTTGTACGAAATAAAAAAAAACACAGTGTATATATGGACATTGCATGGCATTGTTAGTGAACAGGTGTTGATGTGACTGTGATTGTGTTAGACAGGTGTACCTGGGCGGATTGCACAGGTGTACACTCCGTATACTTTACCCACGCCAAATTTACCCACCGTTGCGCGTTGGAAAAAAAGATAATATGTAGCAAAGTCGTTAACTAACATAATAATTAAGCACGTTGCAGACACATGGTTAGCAATTATTTGTTTCCTCAAAATCAGCATTATATAAAATAAACGCAGCAAAGCTGGGCCAAGTGTTACAACCAAACTCGTGCTATATTGCGAACGAGGGTAGGTTAAGCAAGTATAAACCGTTTTCCCCACTCTAGAAAAGGCCTAGAAGATAAACATGTAACTAACGCCAAAATACAGCAGTATAGAAATCTCTAAGTGAATGGACACATTATAACAAGATTTAACGCTACATCCCAAAAAGGTGATACAACCAGAACTTTTAAAAATAGGTCAACTAAAGCCTACATTGTTACAGTCCTTTACAAATGAGAAGGAACCTAATCATGTATAGCTTATGGGCACCTGGGCTCTTCCCACCTGAAAAGGACTGTGCAAAGGAAAGACCATAGTTTACCTGCATTCTTTGTTCCATACTCTGTATATAATTTTTTACCAGTTCAAGCGCGACAGTAAATTATTAAACAATGAAGCACTAGTAATACTAAGCATCTAGGAGACCAAAAGATGCGTGAATACCATTACTCATATCGCAGTATGCTTCTTTCCAGCAACAAAAACAACTGAAAGAGGACAATTGTAGTGTTTGTGCATCAGAACGGTGGGTTAAGGAGTTGCGTGTTCTTCTCGACTCGGTGGCCACCAGTTTTTGATGTTTGTCCATCAGAAGGTTGAGTGTTCTTCGGGTCACTAGTTATCACTGGTTATAGACTTATGTACTTATGTTATATACTTACATAAACACGGATATACAAGTAAGCTTATATCGTTTAATTGCCTTTTCCTATTTAAACAGCTCGCTAATGTTTCGTTCCTGTTTGTCTTAAATGAATGAACAAAAATGCTTGAAATGGTGTATGCGAGAAAGCACATAATTGCCGTACAGAAAATCTGCGGAGACGGCAACTGTCTACTAAGTACACTGCCTCACTAATATAGGAGTAGAGTAACCAACAAGCACAAAAAAAGGACCCTACGAGAAAAATAGAAGCTGTAAATCATAGTACGCAAAACATTAAGAAGTGCAGAAGTAGCATTGAAAGAAACAGCTCAATAACTATTATCGAAATACAATCCTGGCACTGCAGAAGTGCTACGCAAGAAAATAGWAGGATACGAATAGGATACGATAACATTCAAACGGACGAAAGCACTGAAGGGGCGGTCAATACTAAGAAACAAAAAACATTATCTACAGACTTCAAGGAAACCACTATAACAGCGTGATAGTACTATACAGAAACTATGAGGACAGAAATAAGTATAGTCACAGAAAATTGGGACAACCGTAAATACTTTCCTATAGAAAAAAAAACTAATGAACACAGACCAGAAATATTCTGTTGAGCACGGCCATAGAACGTCGACACCATCATGCAAGACTAAGACACATACTGGAATCTAATTGCCACTTACAAAAGGCAAGAAAATAATAAAGTAAGTAGTTCTAAATCTGTACACAGGTTACGGCAGCAGCTCAATATAAGGAAGAATAATAATGCAGCTGAGCTAAACCAACATAAAACACAGAAACGTCTAAGACAGTATTCGCTGGTTGGGAGCACCCTGCAAACGGTTCTATTCTGCTTCTCATAATACGCGCTACACTAACAATAAGCTTGTCACCCCTCTAAACCAAGAAATATCGGGAAGCGACAGAAATGCCTACCGTATGCCGGTTCAATTAATCAATCAATCACAACAAAATATTAAAATTTGGTTCAACTTGAACGAGAGAAAGTAAGAAAAGAGGGATGTGTTGGTTGTTAGTTCACAGGGTAAGGCTAAGTGATAAATGGTCCCAGGCCTGCCAAGGTCAATGACATATTCAAGATTGTTGCAAATTGCTATGTGTTCCACAAACATGTCTAACTAAAGTATCACGTTTCGTAAGTCGTATTTCACTAACAACAGAACAAGATATGTTATTTGTTCGCAACCTTTTCATAATGTTTTCACCTGATAATAAACACATTCTTATTGGTTAACCCCTGAGCAGAATATGGTTTCATCACTATTCAATCTGGCTAGACAGAATTCGAAACGACGAGCTTTGTACAGTATAGTCTATGGTAGCACCTTGTAGCACCCAAAACAGACGGTATGCCCGAAGGCTCGTGGCAAAAACTCTTTGATTAACTGTTTGTTGACAAACATGTTCTGCTACTGAAGCGAAGGCAATCGCGATAATTATGCGTCGCAAGTATTCTAAACTGTCCTTCGTTGGGGTCTGCCTCTATCAATTTTCTGTCAACATTCATTAAAGTAAATAAATAAAAATCGCCAAGCGTACTAAATCAATGCCACGTTTTGAAATGTCTTTTGTTCTTGCTTATTTACATTTGATTTATTGTTTTAACATGTTAGTGTTGTTTATATTTTATACGTTATTTTTCTTGTTTTATATTTTTTCAGCAATTTTAATTTGTGTTTACCATTTTTGTATGTTATTTATCTTCAGTGTGTTATATTTTAAATATGTAGAATAGTATTAAGAAACGCTATAAGAGACCGATTTTTACAGTTACAATATATGGATGTAGTGATGTTTAACTGTATGGTGTAATATATTGTATTGATGTATTCACTTGTAATGATTTTGTAGTATCTTTGAACAATTTACTATAAATGGCATGGATACTTTTCAGAGATGATACGGTTCTCTTACGGGATAATTATTAAATTTATTTATTTAAGATTAGACAAATTTCTTTATATTGGGACAAATGGGTGTGAATCTTATTTCTCTATACGCTATATTAGTGCTGACGTAGGTGACGGCCATTTTTCTGCGGTTCGTCAAAGTCCTGGATCAAAACAAACCGAGTTGCCATAACGTGCTTAACGGAGCTCGGTGTTAGGTGAAATTTTGTAGCTTTAAAAGAATATTTAGAAGTGTTACTGTGTATGTTTTAGTTGGTACACTCCTTCGTTCTACTTCACAAGTATTGCAAACAGAATTACATTCAGTTACAATGTATTATTGAAAAGCTTAACCTACAATATGTGCGTATGTAGAGCATTTCAATTTACATGTACCAGAAATGGTAACGTGCTAGGTCCCTGGATGTTCTTGTTACGAGTATAATGAGAGAAACGTATAAAGCTTACAGCACCTATTTTAAATTTTTTCAATAATAGATTGCAGTTTATGTGATTTCGTGTTGTAAATCTTAATGAATTATACATACAGGAGTGTAAGCTATTCTATTCAAACATACACAGTAACACTTTAAAATATTCTTTTAACATTAAAAAAATTCACCAAACACTGAACTCTCTTATGCACGTTATAATTTGGTTTGTTTTTATCAGGGATCTTGACGTACTGCAGCAAAATGGCCGACATCTACGTCACACTAATGTAGCGTATATCCCAGGTGAGTCACAGCACACTTTTAATTTAGGTAGTAATCTCTGGGGTTATTATAATAAATATAATAAATTCTTTTTGTTTAATGTGTGTTTCAATGTGTCTACCTTTACATCCCAGATTTCCACAACACTACAACCCCAATTATAAAGTAGGTAAATTCATCACATTATAGAGGCCTAACCAAAAACTAACTGGACGATCACTCCATTTTAAAGAATATAAAAATTGACATTCTTAATTAATAATTTCTTGAGAAAGAACCTTAGCAATATTACAACACTAGTCGATAATATGTGTAATTGCTACAATTAACATACACTTTTAGTAAAGAAAAATCAGGTTCATATAATTTAGTGTTATTGCATTACCCATGCGGAAATTAAAACACTGATAAATAATGCAATGAACAGACTCATCACTTATAATATACAGGTAAGTCTAAAAACAAAGGAAATGAGGTTTCTTTTTTCTATTTTAGAATTAAAAAAAATAAAAAAATTGTAAAAACAGACTAGCTAAATCATCAATGTAACAAACGTTGGAAGTATTTAGGAAAATATTATTTTCTAATAAATGAGAAGCCCGGGACGAACCTGAACTTTGTATAAAGTACTTGCGAAACAAGTTCTGCTCTGAAATAATCTCATTCATTCAAATTGGGTTATTTGTGTGAATTAATTATGATTCTGAATATCGATTGAGTACTGAAGCACTCTGTGTGAAGAATAGAAGGAATTAACACTAAAATCAAAAGGAGGCAGAAAGTCTGTGTAAATTTAAATTTATTTGGCCTGTTTATTTAAAAAAAGTCCGTCCGGTCCAAATAATATCCTTTCTTTAGAATTTTTGGAAGTGTGTGTAAATAGGAAATAAATAGAAGTAAATAGATAGCTGCACCATTGTGCAGTTTAATAAAATTTTAAAATTTCAAAGCAAACATCATGGCGCTTGCATAATTGAAAGTAATTGTGTATAGTATCTCTATTTGACTTTGTCCGGTCTAATAATAGTAAAATGGGACGGAGCCCCAAACATGTGATTAAGTGGAGTACAAAACTCATTCCTAGAAAAGCGCATAAATGCAATCTGCATGAATGCTTTTTACTGGAGCCTAAATACGGTCTTTAACGAACGTTCGAATATGGCTATCTCTTAAGTGGGCAATTAAGCAGTGGATCACTGTGCATGGTGTGCCAGATGTTTCAAAACATGTTAAGGGCAGTTAAAGATAAAAGTTCCATACCAAGCGTGATCTACCTACTTTATAATAAGTTCTAGTTTCTTTGAAGTAGGGTTTGCTATCTGCACAAAATTCCAAACATGTTTTGGTTCGCAATGCCTCTTTTGCAGAACTCCAAAATCTTGCTTTCTGTATTAGTGGCGAGTATTTGATTCTTCGGCTAACCTTTTTTTTAATTACGTTTCGGCTATATTTGTGTATGATCATTTGTAGCAAGTAAATTGCACCTGAGGAAAGATTAAATATAGCCGAAACGTAATAAACTAAGGTTTCGTAAATTATAAAAGAACAAAATATTCGCCACAAATACAGATTAAGAGTTAATATAATAGCGCCACGATGAATACAATGCTTTGTTAAGGAGGTGTTGGGTGACATTCAGAAAATACAACAAAATATTAAATTCTTTAAAACCGTCTATTGAAAAGATTAGAGTAATGGGAGATGCTGTGTCCCGCGGAATGTGAACCATCTTCAATATAACAGGAAATCTAATATTCGCGAATATTATTTGTCAGGAACATTTCCAGAGAATTTTAAATCCATAGAATTACCAGCTCTATTCTTTTCTACAAAACTATACGCCTTTTTAGGAGGTATCAAAAACGTCTTTTGTATTTAGCATACATTGATCAATTACCTAATTTCGAAAACGTCTACGGGTCAGGCTTGATAGTGCAATGGATAATGCGTTCTTATATGTAAGATGGCTATACTAGTATGTTTTGTACGTCACTTAGAAGAAAATTTTCTTTTGAGATTGCAGGGTTTCGGGTGAAATGGAAAAATTATTGACTTACTGAATTGATGTATTACAATTTATTTGGGTAGTGTGTATTTTATGTTCACCCATTAATTTTAGGGGTAACTGGTACTTACTAGCGTAAAACCTATAGCTACGCCAGTGGCGAAGTCACTTTTTGTTCAATTTGTGCATTTTCATCTGTCTAGCCACAACCTAAATAATAAGAAAGCGTACAAATGGAATCGAAGAGGGGCTGCGATGCTGTCGAGTTCCCTAGTTGCCAACTTTAATTATCTTTGCTCTAACGCCGGCAGTTTAGTGCAACGAAAGCAAAACAAAGTACCTACTAAGTTTTTTTAATAACGTCTGAGAACCGCTTTTATGAACATAACAAATGCGCTTCCGATGCCATCAGAACACGTATCAAACAACGAGCGGTTTAATTGCAGTTAACTAATCATAATTTCGGTATAATTTATGACATGTTCATTGTGTAACATTCATCGTAACTGTATTAATTTATTTAATACTTTACTGTGGTATTCGGTTTGAGTTTAGCCTGTGTATTTGGATCAAACAGTGGATAGCTTATTTAACGTCTGCTTATGCTAAACATTTTATTCCTACTATATGCAGATGTGTCACGGATATACGTAGAACATTTTTGGAATTCTTTACCACTAAAGAGTATAAAACATTTGTTTATAAACACAGATGTCTAAATGTAACTTATGATGTAATCTGATGTTAAAGATTTCGGAACACGGAGATGTTTCTTTGCATTTTAATCCAAAATAATTCCTCACGTACAACTTTTATAGCTGTCTTGCCTAGTGCGCTATTTAACGGTTTAGTGCATTTGAATGAGATACTTAGTTCCATTGTGTATTAAGTTTGTGTAATTCTAATTCCAACGTTATCAAGTTACGTGATTTTCCTGCTTTACTCATTCGCTGGATAGTTTCTCGAGATTACAATTTCTCTTATTATAAAGTTGATTCGTGAATACGCATATTCTCGTAGTAGCAACTTACTTGTTATAAATGTTTTTTAATCTTCTTACAGCTTCAACTCCGGAATAATTTCAGTATTCTATTTACAGGAACACTGTTAATATGGTCTATATTATATACCTGAGCGTCAATCTATGGAAATCCAACAGTTTTGTTATGCACCATGGCAAAAAAAAACAAATGGGGATAATAACAAAGCATGGAAGCAGATATGAAATATATTGCAACCTGAAAAGATACTATTCAACGCAGCTTCCCTATAAAAAGTTTGTATCGCCTGCCTGTATCTATTACTATGCTTAATATTATTTTTGCCACAGAACTTTTTAGTACTTCAAAACTCACGGCAAAACGATTAAAATCAAACATAACGCAGAGAAGTTTTAACAACACCCATTCAAGACTTACCTTGAAGATAAAAATCACATCATTGGATTATTTGTTACGATACTGCTAAATCCAGTGGTTGCATTCCGTTAATCACCAGTTCGTTAGAGATGGATCAAGGCGGTATGAAATTATTAGCATTAAGTAGGGATTTGTGGAGAAACACGTGTTTTCAAGCGCCTACTCTGAAAACACTCTGCTACAAAGTCACGATGGAAACTGGCGACGCCGTTAGGATGAAGTACGGCTGTAATTCAGGAGAACGTTGTATGCGCATGTTTGAGGTACAGGTGGTTGCGACCAGGCAGGGCGATGTCGTTAATTTTGATGTTATTGAAATTTTCCGCAAATTCCCGGCTGTCTCCATCCTTTGTGATTGTATTGCTTTGTTTGCAGGGTTAATAAAGCTTTTAGACGCTTAAGTGGAACGGATATATAGTGTTTATTGGTTGATCGTATAGGGCAAACCCAATTGTATCCTCCCGGAATAGCTATAGTATACAATACAGTTACAATAAAGGCTCACGAATTTTGAAATTGCAATTGTTAGTTTTTATTTTTCTAAATATCAGGCGCTCTAGTCTAGCACTGGATTGCAGGGGTGTTCGATTTTCAAAACAGGAAATCATAACACGTGAACTCGTTTGGGATTGGTTAAAAACCGTTCAGCGCCGTGTTTTCTTTAACACATTTTAAAATTGAACCAACTTGACTATTAAAATATATAAATAATGAAGTAAAAAAGCTAAACCAATTTGGAAAGTGTAAAAGAAATTAACCAAAAGGTGAACCATAGGTGATTCTGAATCGGGTTAAGTGGGATCTAAATGAATTAATTGAATTGAAATAATACATAATTGTAAAGCAAAAACCCTGTTTATGGGGATTATACAGACTACAAACTGTTACAGACTCGAGGCTTGCAGCTGCATTATCGGAAGCCGAACTGAAATCCGAACAAGCAGAATCGAAAACCGGACCAGAAACCGGGTGGGAGACCGAAGTAAATACCGAACCAAAAACAGAATGCAAAGCCGAACCGGAAACCAGACCGTAAAACTGAAGTTAAGCAGTTAGATGATTTGTCTTGAATCTCTCCTTCAGTTTGTCTTTAATACTGAACCGAAACCGGGTAATTGGTTTGTGGAACAGCCCTACCGGACATTGGGTTAAGATCATCATTTCTGGTTTGAATGGGTAAGGATTCCATTGCAACATTCATTTAGAAGCTAAATAGCTAGCAACTGCGAACACCAACTGCCACTGCCTATTCCGACCGTAAACACTGACACGCATCAGTATGAGCGCGGTGATTTATTCTATTATTTATTATTGAAAAACTATTCAATCAGGGGAATAGACTTTCAAGAAACGACGATATATGTATGATTATTCGTCATGCGTCAGATTCAGAGATAGACGTGCATATATCAATCGGAAAGAAACAAAACTAAAATTCTGAAAATGGGACTGAAATATCAGGATGTTTGAGTTTTTTTCCTTTATAGGCTTAACAGTAACTGAATGCGAAATTTGACAGTGACAAAATAAGACAACTTCGACTGGCAATAGTTCGTAAACTACATGTACATATAGTATGCAATTTGGGAATACAGCTAGTGAAAGTATATCCTCTTGAAAAAAATTCAGGCTTTTAGCTTTATCCTCAACGAAGTTACAGGGAGGTCTAAAGTGCCCTGAGTCGCGTCGAGAAAAGTATGGTACGGCTAAACGGCTATGCGCTAGCTTGACTTGGCGGGGGCATTGCCGTGCCACCAGATATGAAATGTACGGGAAGTTTAGACAGTGACAAAATGAACCGTGAACAGTTAACTAGAATGTTTGACGCAGTGACATGATAACTGTATTGCCTATATATAGGTATCACCTTACTGGTTCGACGGGAGTGTAAAAAATAGCTCGAAGCAAAGAGCGCGAGTTCTGAATTCGAATTACAGTTAATCAAATCAGGTATTTTAGTGCTAGTGTGTGCAGTATAGTGGTTTACTGAATTAGTAGTGTTAAAATAGTCGTGTTTAGATCTAGTGTATCTTAGTTAAGTCAGAAATCGGCAGTTTTCGAACCTGTACGTCAAACATATACTGTCAATAAATTTAAAATTTAATTTTAAATTTAAAGTAATGATTTTTGTCTTCGCACTGCCATTTTAGGAAGAAGAATACCGTAAACAACGGTTGTAGAAAAGTATTTGGCAGCTATGAGTTACCCCGAAGGTTAGAGAAAGTAACAGTAGTAAATATTACAGCAATGTCACCCCGAACTCAATAAAAATTGCATTGAAACTTGGTCTTTTTGGATTAGACCGCGTCGGTTTTGAAAATAGCTTCTCGTTTCGCCCGCTGTCATTAGGATATGGAATATGGCAAAAAGCTATCGCGCGAACCGCGTCAGAACTCAACAATATCCTAAAGGAGGATTTGGTAATCGGAAACGCAGGCGTTTGAAGGTTCGAAGAGATAGGTTCTTAAGTAGACATAAAACACATGTTGCAATTTCACTGTTTGAAACTAGTCAACTTCAATATTCAATCAAATTATGTTGTAGTAACATATAAATACAGGCATCAGTTTCATGAAAACCCGTTGATTTCTGAAGTCTTTGTGTGCCGCCTTTTTGCAGTTGCTGCCAAGCTACAATATGCACGGCACATTTGTTCTCTGTAGTGGCTTAGCAAGTACAACTAAAAGTTAATGGGCTTATACGTATAGCTATAATGCTGTGCAAAAGAATTTTTTGGTTTTGGTAAAAGCCGCTTGGTGACCGAAAGGCTAGCTTTTGGCTTGGCCAAAAATTAGTCCAGACAAACATGGTCTGGTCTTTTTTTTTCACTAGAAATAAGAGGAAGTTGTTTTGGTAGATACCTACATAAAAAATCGATTTAGTGTCTGCAAACATACAACACTTTTGGCAAGTCTTGATCAGGCTTTGGTAGAAAATAATAGTATTAAATCGATAAACTCAAATAAATGTTTTAGAAAAGCCAAATTACCTATACTGAAGTTAGTAGTTTTCTTCATGAGATCTATGAAGCCTTAAATGACAAGACTTTTTTATGCTCCAAAAAGATGCATATGTAGCATCTTTCTTTTTAACAAGTAGACTCGTGTAAAGATGCGTTATCTAAAAACAAAATAACCGCCTTATAGGGTACTTATGTAATAAAACATGCCCTTATTACTGAGGAACACTTAGTGAAAGTCACGTACACCATTTATGAGCCACCTAGGTTGTGCGCTGGCCATCTATAAGAGTTCTGCAAAACAACCTTCGCAAAAATTAAAAATTCCTTGTCACCAGTCCATATACCTTTTAATAATTGCAAAACGTACGGAATTTACTACCGCTGAAATTGTGTGATAACCTGAATTAAATATTCGGTAAAGTCGATTTGATATAAATGTCGTTTTGCCTATATGTAAACAATTTTATAATTTTTTAAATTAGTTTCTATACAAGATAAGTCTTCGGTACTCATATTGATGTTGTTTGTCAGTAGTAACAGTTTCTTACGGTATAATGTTTGTTTGCCTTTCCAATTTTTTTTAATCTATTGTATTTCGGATTTGTACTCCCATGTCCTAGTATTATAAAGTATTTAAAGATTGTTACGTTAAACAAAAACTGAATAAAAGTGAGAGCAGAGGTTCCTAGCTCGATCTGAGTGGAAACTCTGCACACTATAATAGGAGGACCACGACTGTGGTCACCGCCTATGGCCTAGGATAAGCTCCTAACGATAGTACCTAACGGATAAACTCTTCGTGAGCAAGGTAAAATGAATTGATCAGAGCAGATGTTATTTTATCTCAACCATAATTCACTATTTATCGTATGCTGCGAAACCCTAGTTTTGCTTCTATTTGCAAAAAATAAATAGAATTTTATAATCCCACAAAACATTTTTAATGAAAAGCCAAAATTATATTATTATTGTACATAGCAAGCGCAATAACGTTTTATCGAGGTCGGTGTTTATCCGCAACGGTTTGGCTAAAACACACTTCGCTGCTGTGCAAATAACGAAATTACTCTAATCAATTTTGATGCTTTAATGCATTTCACGCATGTGCCTAGCAAATCTGATTTGTGCGAACAACCAAATACGCGTCAGGAAAGCTTTTAGGAACTTATATGGACACGAAACACCAGTTCGAGCATAATCGATAAAGCGCTCCATACCTACGTTCCTTTTCTCGTATCTCTAATGAGCACAAACATCTCTTTCGTTTAAAGCGCGTTTTCGTGTGAAGGCTTCAAAGGACCTGATCGCCAGCTCGCGTTGAAACTTTGAGGTCTTTGAATAGGACGTTATCGCTTAATTAATTTTTAACAACCTTACTGGACCAGATATTGAGCTATCAAAGAGTAAAGTGCCAATTACTGCGTACAAAGGAATAATTTAATCGTCGGTTTTAAATCGCATTGTTTTTTATACACAATACCCTTTAAAAATAGCTCTGCATATTTAATGTGTATTATATAGATGGGTACAAGCTGTAGTGCTATTTGTTATATAGGTACTTTTTTATAGACGTGTTACAATTTACAAGTAGGAGTGTTTAACCGCGATTTTCCCTTTAATAGTACACTAAACACTAGTCGTATTATTCAATATGTATTGGACATAGATACGTTGTTTTGGTTTTATGGCTGGTCAATTTGGTGATATAGGACTGTTTAGCTCATCTTGATATAAGCCTCATTAAGTGAGCGATGGGCAATACCATACATACATAATAAATACCAAATGAATCGATTTACTGATTCTATTTCCGCCTTTTAAACTTTTGCAAACTGGCGAAGCCTTTGCACGGCAGTCAAGCATTGGTTCGTAACATTGAAGGTATTTTAAGCTTGATAACTTGTTAAAGCAACTTTTGTTAAGAATTTGCTAAAATATTACACTTCTTTGTGTTTTAAAGGTAGAAATAACCTCATTTCTAATGCACACGGGGCTGGCTCACGGCGACAAATGACATTTCGTCTGATGGCGCGAAAATAATTACAGGGCTCGCCTACGTTACCATCTAGTAACACAGACTGATGAAGTGAGCGTCTTGGTTATTTAAATTGGGCGTATATATATACCAAACACATAGTATTGACAGGATACAATATTTTGTGTTGCACATCATCACATCAATTATTTTCTTACTGCCAGTAGTGCCAGTTGCAGAAAGACTATTACTTTGGTTATGTACGTCATTATCGTAAGAGTGCCTCCCCAGTATGAATTGATGGTTTCTTTTTCTGTATTCACCTTAGATGTTTATATTATAATCGCTAAGTTAATTATTATATGTCAGCATTACACTGACTAAAGCCGCTATATCTGACAAAGTACCGCAATTAGCCGCTATTTTATTTTCAACTAGAGGTGGGAATGGTGGGTAGTAAGCAAACGAACGAACGTAGTTTACTATAGCTACAAATCACTTGCACCACACTGAACAATCTAGTTAGTCGGAATAAAATGAACTTGTTCATTTTAAACTGTGCAAGGGTCTTGTATGATACTGACTGAAACGGGTGAGGCATTCGAACTGAACAACCGCTAGCGAGCTATAATAGTATAGAATAGTACTTCCAACGATTCTCACCTCTCTCTAGTTGGAAACAAAATGGCTGCTAATTGCGGTACTTTGTAAGCTATAGTGGTTTTAACACTGACACGATTACAAAGCCATCTAGCTACCGCTATGGGAACTACTTCCTGAAGGAAGTGACCTATAGTCTGACAAGTTGGTGTGCATCAGCCAGAGAACTAGAGTGGGGAGAACGCTCATGGATCTGCGCGAATGCTAGTAAACAAGGGGGCTGCCATATTGTCCACGAGAACGTCAAACTTTTGGCGCTTACTTTAAATAATGACATCTTGTGCAACAGTTTCACTTAAAAATAGGGTAAATGCGAACCAATTTTATGTAGCAGTGTTGAAATACTAAAATCAGTTTGACTTGTTCTTGGAATGTTCTATAAATATCAATTAAATGGCTAATTTAATACGCAGAATGTCTATCGTCAATCAACTGTCATCAGTTTCACAGCACATAAGCAAAGCTCCCAGACCGGCGTTGCCACATATTATTCTTCTAAGCTCGTAGCATTGTTTTGTTTACATTGCGTGGCCCGTGGCGTTAGTTATTGTGATTGTGATTTTGTTCTCTGCTTGCACGACTTATTTCTTAGTTTTATTTGGTAGTTTCATTAATTTTAGTTATGAGTTGTATAGTTAAAGAGTGTTCATCGAATAAACTTTCGAAGTCGCTAGATGTCTTCCTGCATAAGTAAATATTATAATCCTTAATACATTTTTTGTAGTAATTATTTGTTATAATTATATATTTTTAAATAATATCTAGTACCATTTACACTTCAAAATAAATTTACATTAATTTTTAATTTTTATAGGTATACATAAAGTTCTTTTAATTCAAAAAAAGTACTGCCATTTGACAACACTGTCTGATTTTTGACGTTTCGGTGGACAATATGGCGATCATTAGAGTGTCCCAGCTGAATTGGGATGCGCAGTCGGCCTATGCGTGTTCTCCCCACTATATTTCTCCGGCATCAGCATACTTCAACTGCATAGCCATCTAATTTTTTACTTACATCATACCAAGCCTTTGGTGTATAGGCGAAACCAGTTCTATGCACGTTACCTAGCCTGACAGCGCTAACCGATTATCAGCTGTCACTGCTGTCAGCTTCAGCTGTTCCATGTTAGTGTGCGGTATGTGCGTTTTTGCGAAACGGGGTGTTTGTATTTATTTTTAACAATTAGGCGGAATGTCACAAAAGATAAATTCAGCATATACAAAACTTTTACGCTCTAGACAGCTGACTCACGCGTCTTGTGCAGCGCATAAGGTTGCCACATTCTTGGTTTTGCAGATCCACCAATTTCAAAATCTAATAACTCTTGTGTTTTTTCTTCTAGATAAAATTATTTTGTTAAGTTTTAATTTGCATAATACTTTTATATGACGAGTTTCTTGTAAAATAATACATTAGTTTTCAAATCCTAGACACAGTCATGGCCCCCATTAAACAGTACTTCAGATGACCTATCAGTTAGCTAGAGCTTTGTTCTCAAATATTTAATAGAGTATTTATTATACGACGGTGAATGCTTTCAGCGTCCATAAATAAGATAATATTTTGTCGGATAGATCGCTGTCTCTTGAAAACACTGACAAAAAGTTAATAGTCTGACGTTTCGATTACACCTGTAATCTTTGTCAAAGACGAAGAACCTCAAAATTTGTCTGACACAAGTTCAAACAAAATTTGTTTGAACTTGTGTCAGGCACTTTTCAGTTGCTGCATATAGCGATAAAATAATATGGCGCACGCACGGTGTGGTGGTATAAATGCGCCTTTCTATCTCAGGTGGCCAAAATTGACCTAAAACGTATCGTGTTAGATCTATACATATAATCTTGTTAGTAGTGTTTTTTGTTTTGTCCTGGATAGAGCAATTACAACCACGTGCAGCTAAATTAGGATATATCGACGAACTGCCGGCGTCTCTGCAGGACGTCCTGCTGGATAAACATGCGATTGATTCGTTGGTAATCTGTTTTGTGTCAGTTATGACACGTGTCATGACCCCCATTTTCCATTTACTGCGTTTGAGTATTATGAAACTGTGTGGAGGTAATGGATGTGCAACAGTAGATAGGCGGAAAATGCATATGCTTATCGGTAGGGGCTAAGGTGTAAAATATGAGGTTGGGATTCCGATGACACTTTTGAACGAGTATTGGAGTATTGTCAATATTTTGTCTGTTTTGTTCAACACATTTTGCTGCACCTTTGTTCTGTTCATTTGCATAATAATCTGCGAGAAAATCCTCAGTGAGCAGCTTTTTATATCTATAATTTCCGTCATTGCGAAATATTCAAAGACAAGGATCGGGAGAATCGTTTTTTTGGCGAATATATTGTTTCTTATGAGTTACATGTCAATTCTCTACAAATATTTTATTAACTTTTATTTCAATCAACCGTTTTTTGAGATATAGCGCGGATAGTGTAACCATGTGTTAGATAGTAGATAATAGACTAATGGACGTCCATTAAAAGAATCCTCGCAATAGGCAGAGATATTTTTGCGTACGTCCCGGACTGTTTCGTACGTCTTGTAATTGTTGTGTTTTTAGTTGCCTAACTCTAAGAACTCCAATTAACAATTTCTCGTTTTTCGCGCCGGAAGTTCCGCCTGTTATTCAGAGCATTCTAGAGTACTTTTTCTTAGTGAACACCCGCTATGTACATTAAAGTGATTATAGCATAATAGGTATATAGATAAAAGTGTAACTAAGTTTGATGAGCATAGATACAATTTTATATTAGCAATGTGTGGTGCTCCCAACATCAGGTCATTCACTGGAAAATTACAGATATATAAGTTCTGCTAGAAATTTAACATGGCGGCGGTTTTAGCTTAATGGATTCGTAAACAAATAAAGCTAACATTTAAGAGCAGTTAATAGGAAGCTCATTTATGCTAGGATTTGCTTTAACCGTGAAAGGCAACTATTATCATTAAATAAAACCTAATATTATTTCTGGTACAAGACAAGAACAATAGTAAATAATGCCTTAAACCTTAAGTAAATGACATTTTAAAACATGTCTTTAGTATTGGTATGTTAAAATATTTTATCAGTTTCAGTAAACATATTTATCATTTCGCCTTAATTTGAGTGTTTTGCATCTGTTGTTAGCATATCTGCTATTTGTTTTCGTCGAGTGTTTGTACAAATAGATACGGCTCTGAATGTTACCTGATTTGATGGCAGATAGTAATCAGTGTCCAAATCCTTGTATGACGAGGCGTAATTAACCGTGGAATATGATAAGAGAGCTCACTGACGACCTGCGTTATATAAAAATAACGTGTTGCGCAGAAATGTACAAATAAGCTGTATAGTCTGCTTTATTTATTGGGTAACGTATATATTTGGACCCTACTATTGGCCAAAAAGTAAAGCATTGCCTTGAAGAAATTTTTCCTCCAAGCGGAAATTAAAAGGCAAATCCTTCTAAGAAATGGAAAACGAGCCAAATCAGGTTTGTAGGATGATTTAAGCTTTAAGGAGTTGTTAGATCAAAGGTAGCAGTGGCGGCTGGTGAGGGATGGCTGCGGAGCGCCGCCCTCTCTACGCAAATGACTAGGTACATCAAATTCAATTAAATTAAAACATTTATTTACATTTTCATCTAATGATCTAATATACCAATTTGCGGGAACCTGCAAGCCATTTAATTCACTTGCCTGCCGCCTGCCGGACGGGCTGATTCCTGTAAGTTTAAAGCGCTTCGATGCCAATGCAATGTTCTGTGTTCTGTGGCCAATGCGATGGAAATGGCACGCGTCGACACGTGATTCTACGTGGAATTTCGGGCTTAGTTTGTTCAGCCCGAGACACGAGCGCGCATTACTGAAATAATGCACCCGAACGTGAGCGGTTATTAAGCGTACGTACAGGTATTTTTTTGTGGAAAATTGTGTTCAAGACAAAAAATAAGGGTGTGTGATTTAATTAAATTAAACTTCAGTGCTTTGGGTTTGGCGGACAAAGTAAACATGAAGGAAAACGAAACGCTCTGTGCCTGTATTAAATTTAAATCAAGTATAACCGAGTTATCAGAAAGCTTGATGCAAATGTTCGTGAAAAGACTTCATGATTGCGCGGATGGGAAGAAACAAATGCGTATTTTTTGTTTTGTTTGTTTATTGTTTGGTGGCGATGATAACTGGACATTTCTAAGAAATAAAAGGAAAAGTATTTAAAATAGGAATGCTTTTTGTATTATTCAATCAACGCCCCCCCCCCAGACAAAAATGCTACCAGCCGCCACTGAAAAGTAGTTTAATGCGGTTCAGTTGACGAGAATTCTTCAATCTTCTTTTTTAATTGATAATGAGACACGTCAGAGAAAAAAATCCCTTCATGAAAAATCCCACATGAGGCAAGGAAGATGCAGGTGATGTGGCATGTTGCAGTATCATGCCCTTTGGATAACTGACAACCAGCTCTCAGCAGTATTAAGGTCATTTTATTATCTTTTAAACCTTTCAGTTACAACTCCAGTCGCAGATATTACGATTGGTACTGCTTTAGCTTCAGGGAGACCTTAGGTGTGTCAGATCTGCTATTCATAAATTATGACACTTGATAACTTTTTCCACTTCTTCTTCTTTTAATCATTGCTTGAAGAATAAGGTATATCTATAACCCAATACCTCAATTCCTTTATGTTCAAGAACAGAATGTCTGGCCTGTTATACATGTCATCAACCGTTCTGTCAGTTAACCAGGTCTGTCCCAGTACAGAAGAGTTTTGTGGCTTTAAGGCTGCTTTAGATAAGTATTTATTATAATAGTTGAGTTATTGTGAAAAGCCAGCTACCTGTGAAAAATTTTCGCTACCTTGTTGTACCTTCATAAGTGTGCCAGTGTGCGGATTGTAGAGACGGTCGGTCGTTCAAGATGAACAACGCTGCAAAATATGCCGTGCTGATACGACTCTTTTGCCGTTTACTACTAGCGCACTCGACGCACACTTGTCTCTACCGCACTTCTACAAGGCCTGTCACCGTGTAAGTGTGCGGACGGCCGTGATACTGCGCCGGCGCCGGCATCGAGCTGCCGTATTGTAGGCACGAAAGCGGTCCAAGTATATCGTATCAGCACATGTGCATTGTGTGAACCGTGCCGTGATACAGCGTCGAGTCGTCGTATAGGTGCGAGAACGGTACGAGTATAGTGTACCAGACATATGCGGTGTGCGATGTTCGGATGTTCGCTTTAATTGTAGGGTATCTCGGTAACTATTAACGCTAGAGAGTTGCGGTTTCGACATTACTTTATTACTTTTTTGTTTTGAGTTAAGTTGTACCATCTTTTGTTTTAAAGCCATAGCCAACTTTTGAACAATGTAACATTTCTTCAGTTCTCAATATCTCGATTGGCTATGTAGATACAAAAAAAACTGTAGACATTTTTTATTCCGATTTTATTGAAGTATTCAGTTTTTTTAGGGGTCATATTTTAGAGATATAACACAAACTCGCATTTTTTAATGGAAACCGTAGTTGGCTTTGCTATGTTTGAAAAGACCTATTTTTTCTGATTAAGAAAATGTATACGTCGTAGGCATGTAGCAAAAGTAGGCGCTTTATGAAACGCCTTGGCGCTTCAAAAATGACTGGGCTAAATGTAAAATGAAGCAATAAGCAGCATGATTTGACGTTGCGCCTGATACATTAAGGAGTTTTGCCATACGTCTAGGTGTTTTACAAAACGCGTATGCGAGTTTCAGCATATTTTAAAGCAATGCCATTCTCCGTCGCGGAAAGATTCTATTGAAGATATAATGATCGCAAAATTGTAAAACGCCTAGGCGTATGGCAAAAAGCCTAGATGTATCAGGCGCAACGTCAAATCATGCTGCTTGTTGCGTCCCTGAAAACTTACTGGCCTCCAATGGTTGGTTGGTTGGTTGCATAACCACAAATGGCGCCTCTGCTGCTTAGCAATGAAACAAGACACCGCGCAGGCGCCATGGAGAATAATAAGAACATGGCCGCTAAAAATGTGGACGGCGTGGCAATAGCCTAAAAAAACTTAGAAGCCCCATAGCAGCCGACAAAGCCCAAATACCACTCCCTGGTGTCGACCCATCTCCGAACAAGAAAGCAGCATTCTCGTCCTTGGGCCTTACCTTCGTCGGAAGGACCTCTACCAATCGAAAAGGCATCGCATGACAGGTCTACGCTGKCGGCSTGGCAGGTGACACTTCTAGCACTAGACGACCTACTGAACATCCTACAAGCTCTCGGAGGACCACGGCTAACTCCTCTACCTTTCATKGCAAGTACCGAACACCAAAGCATACATAAKTAAATTATCTTTGTTTAAGTTAGTCAATGTATTTGCAAATAAACAGCAAAGTTTACTTAGCTATATCTTTCATTATACAGTCCACTTTAATAACCAGCTTAACCTTCGATTTGGGCCCGTAAGTAATCTATTGGTCCTTCGGGCCGGATAGATCGTGGTCAAAATTGTTGCTTTAGAAAGCTGTCTGCTTTGGTGGGTTTGCATGTTTGAAATTTAGTGCTTCTTTGTTGGATTGTTGTGATTGCATTTCGATAGGTTGTTATGGTTGCAACTCGGGGCGCGTTAGTTACTTGATGAGTTAAACGTAATCTTAACGTGCGTAATCAGATTTTGTTGTATTTGTGGAACGTAATTCGTTACTTTGGTTTATTAGTCTTGGATCGCTGTGCATTAACATTTATCCTTCGAACTGTGCATTGATCGAAATGATTAGCTCGTTCTATCGTAGTACGTTACCCTGAACAAGATGTCGGCCAAACATTCGTAGCTTATAGCATCCCGCAGTATAGTTATTAATCGAATTTCGGAAACAAAAGCTTTAGCACAACAGGCTGTTGAAAACCCTTGTATCAGAAATCTATTTAAGGTTAGATTTTCTAGTGTCAAAGCCCTATACCAAGAATTTGAACAGTTGCATATTGGAATTATAAAATACATTACTTCTCAAAAGGAACCTGACTTAGTAGCCGAAGAAGAGGTTCGAAAGGGCGTCGACGATAATTATTATTACATTTTGTCGCAATATGATGTTTTGTTTGGTCAAGTAGAGGAGCGTTCACCTCCAAATGTCAAGTCGTCTGTTTCATTATCGACTCCTAGTGTTCGACTGCCTAAACTCACACTTCCTGATTTCGACGGTTATTAAAAATCATGACCTACTTATAGAGACATGTTTATTTCTGTGATTCATCACAATCCTACTCGCAAAGTGCGAACGAGATCGTTACAATTTCGCTAAACAGAACCGTTATTGTTTAAATTCCTTGAATTTGTCGGATTCTGTTTCCAATTGTCCATCGAAATATTCTTGTAGGTTTTGTAAAGCAAAACATCACTCCCTGTTGCATTTTCGTGATAGTAAAACTGAATCGCCAGCAGCTTCACCGCAAGCTATAGTATCTTCAGTTGCACCGGTTCAGCCACGTACTAGCCTATCTTCCACAGTTAACCAGAAATTAACTACATCCTCTTCGACTCACGTGCTGCTTTCCACCGTTCGGCTTTATGTTAGAGATCGACACGGACGATTCCAAGCTGCTCGTGCTTTGATTGATACTGCTAGCCAGGCATCATATATCACATCTAGATGCGTCCAACGTCTTGGACTTCTTAAACATCGTCATGCGATTCCCATATATGGAATTGCTCAAACTACTACTAAGGTATCGCATAGCGTTACCACCCAGATATCATCTTCAGAAGGTTCTGCCAGTCGCTTGTCTATTGAAATGTTTGTGTTACCACAAATTTGTGGTCAACTTCCTAGTTTACTTCTTTCGCCAGATTTATTGTCTGATGTATATCCCTACCAATTGGCCGATCCTTTGTGGTATCAACCAGCTAACATAGATATCTTATTGGGAGCAGATGTATGGCCGTATATTCTGATGCCTTCAACGGGTTGCATTTCTTAATTTTCCCCAGCCGTCATTAATACAATATTCGGCTTAATATTGCTCGGACCCATTTCACTGGATTCGATTCCCGCACGTCGTATTGAATCTTTACTTTGCGCGATTGATACTGGTATAGACCTTACTCTTCGTTATTTCTGGGAAGTAGAGCAGGTTCCTTGTAAGATTTCGGAAGCTCCAGAAAATATTGAAGCTGAACATAACTTCCTCTCCTCATTGTCGCGTACCCCCGAAGGTCGGTTTTGCGTTGCATTGCCGTTCAAGGGTACACCTCCAAACTTCTGTGGCTCTCGTGATATCGCGGATCGACGATTGTTGTCTTTGGAAAAGCATCTTTTGCGAACTCCTGACGTTAAAGAGCTATACAAAACTTTTATGTTGGATTATTTAGAATCGGGGCATATGTCGTTAGTTTCACCAGAAAATGTTCCACCTGATGGATACTTTATTCCTCACCATTGCATCTTAAAAACCGATAATTCGCAAAAGAAAATTCGCGTTGTTTTCAATGCTAGCACTAAGGATTCGAACCAATTATCGTTGAATGATACCCAACCAGTGGGACCTAAATTGCAAAGTGATATTGTGACTTTGCTATTGAATTTCCGCTCGAATCCCATTGTTTTAACTTGTGACGTTCGCCAAATGTATCGTCAGATTCTCATTATCCCTGAACATCGTAAATATCAAATGATCCGTTTTAGATTCGATTGTGAACAACCCATAGAGACCTACCAACTAAATACTATTTATTACATATGGAGTATCTTCATCCCCATTTCTAGCTATTAGGACACTTATTGAACTTAGCAAAATTGGTAGAGAGTTAGCTTCTGCCGCGATAGATTCTTGTTTGTACGTTGACGACATAATTTGTAGTGTTCTTTCCCTTGAGGAAGCCATTGAACTGCAGAACCAACTAGTTCGTATATTTAGCTCAGCTTGTTTTGAACTTCGAAAATGGTCATCTAACTGCACGGAGTTGCTTCAACGAATTCCTGAAGAACATCGCATATGCAACACATTATCATTTGAATCCCATGGAATTTTAGCCTTGAGAATTCTGGGTTTACAGTGGCATCCCTCATTAGACTGCTTTTCATTCAACGTAACTCAGCGGGAGGTAGGTTGCACGAAACGTGCTATGCTATCAGAAATAGCGCGAATATACGACCCTATCGGCTTCTTAGGCCCAATCACCTTCCTGGCTAAACGTTTAATTCAAATGCTTTGGATGTCAGGTACTGACTGCGACGATGAACGCCCTTTAGAGATCCAAAATGCATGGAATCGACTGGAAACGGAACTTCAATTGCTTATAGCCGTTAAGGTACCTCGATTAGTATTTTCTCCGTCGTTGTTGTCGTGTGAAATTCACGGTTTCTGCGACGCTTCTGAGGCAGGTTATGGCGTAGTTGTATATTTTCGCGTCATTCTTACCGATGGTTCCGTAGCGATTCAGTTGGTCATAGCTAAATCGAAAGTTGGTCCCATTTCTCGCCTAACCATTCCACGCTTGGAGTTGTGTGGTTCAGTTCTTTTAGCTAGACTCATCAGCTTAGTAGTTTCTGCCTATCAGAAACGTATCACCTTCGATTCGATATATGCTTGGACCGACTCCAGTGTCGTCCTGCACTGGATCAAATCGTCACCGCACAGATGGAAAACATTCGTTGCCAATAGAGTTGCATATATTCAAGAGCGCGTTCCGCCTCGTTGCTGGTATTATGTGCCCTCGTCAAGGAATGTTGCTGATATCGTTTCTCGTGGTTGTTACCCCAGCGAGTTGTTGAACGTTTCCTCATGGTGGGCGGGACCCTTCCAAAGTAGAAATTTATCAAACATTAATGTTTATGGTCAAGGTTATTCAACGACTAGTATTTTCTGATATCATTGAAATGGTTGTGTCAAACCAGAAGCTTCCCAAGTGGTTGGCTAAGCTATCACCTTTCTTAGATCACGAGGGGATTCTTCGGGTAGGGGGACGACTCTCAAACTCTTCCCTGTCATATTCATCCAAACATCCGGCGTTGTTGCCTAAAGCCCATCGGTTGACTGAACTTCTCATTGTACAAACTCACTGTGATCATTTTCATACTGGTATCACTACCACACTATATCTGATTCGTCAGAATTTTTGGATTGTGTCTTCGCGCAGAGCTGTCCGGCATTACATGTCTCGATGCAATCGATGCTTTCGGGTCAACCCCTCTACCTTTCAACTGATAATGGGTAATTTGCTTTCTCTTCGAGTTAGTCAAGCTAAACCGTTCCTTACAACAGGATGCGATTTTGCTGGACCGTTTAACGTCACAATGGGTAGAGTAAGAGGCGCTCGAATTACTAAAGCGTATTTGTGTCTTTTTGTTTGCTTCGCCACCAAGGCTCTTCATCTGGAGACTGTATCTTCGTTATCTAGTGAAGCTTTTATCGCTGCACTTAGACGTTTTGTTGCACGACGTGGGCGTTGTGCCCATATATATTCAGCGACTGTGGCACGAATTTCATCGGTGCCAATCGTGAATTAGTGAGGTATTTACATCAATCTACAGAACAGGAAGGAATCGAATGGTCTTTCAATCCTCCATCGGCCCCGCACTTCGGTGGCCTATGGGAAAGTGCCGTTAAATCGGTAAAATTCCACGTAGTTCGTGTTATCGGTGAGCAAATCTTTACGTACGAGGAGTTGAATACAGTCTTTGTGCAGATAGAGGTAATTTTAAATTCAAGACCGTTATGCGCTATGAGCAACGATCCGAATGACCTGAATAGCTTAACTCCCGGTCATTTTTTGACTATGGAACCGCTCACAACTGTTCCTGATAGTAACTTGATGCACAACTTAATGTCTCGTTTGTCGCGCTGGCAACTTGTTCAGCGGATTCATCAAGATGTTTGGAAACGCTGGAGGAACGAATACCTCCACAGCTTGCTTCAGAAAAGCAAGTGGTACCATTCTAAACACTTCGAACAGGCTGATGTGGGCACTCTTGTGTTAATCAAAGAGGAAACGTTGCCTCCTCTCAAATGGCGTTTAGGTCGAATCATTACCGTACACCCCGGCCCTGACGGTATAGTGAGGGTTGCAACAGTACGTACAGCCTGTGGCAATCTCAAGCGACCTCTAACAAAGTTAACTGCTTTTGGTAGAATTAACCATTAGTTAGTTTTGTTTGCTTAAAATTCATTTTCCTTGAATTTGGTGGGCGGTATGTTGCGTCCCTGTTAACCCCTTAATATTATGGAACCCACTTACTGGTTTCCAATGGTTGGTTGGTTGCGTAACCACAAATGGCGCCTCTGCTGCTTAGCAATGAAACAAGACACCGCGCAGGCGCCATGGAGAATAATAACAACATGGCCGCTAAAAATGCGGACGGCGTGGCAATAGCCTAGAAAAACTTAGAAGCCCCATAGCAGCCGACAAAGCCCAAATACCACGCCCTGGTGTCGACCCATCTCCGAACAAGAAAGCAGCATTCTCGTCCTTGGGCCTTACCTTCGTCGGAAGGACCTCTACCAATCGAAAAGGCATCGCATGACAGGTCTACGCTGTCGGCCTGGCAGGTGACACTTCTAGCACTAGACGACCTACTGAACATCCTACAAGCTCTCGGAGGACCACGGCTAACTCCTCTACCTTTCATTGCAAGTACCGAACACCAAAACATACATAATTAAATTATCTTTGTTTAATTTAGTCAATGTATTTGCAAATAAACAGCAACGTTTACTTAGCTATATCTTCATTATACAGTCCACTTTAATAACCAGCTTGACCTTCGATTAGGGTCCGTAAGTAATCCACTGCTTATTGCTTCATTTTACATTTAGCCCAGTCATTTTCGAAAAGTGTAGGCTTTTCATAAAACGCCTGCTTTTGCAATATACGACATATATTTTGTTAGGTTTATTTTACAAATTTTGGTATTATTCCAATTACCTACTTCATTATAGCAAATCGGAAGCGAAGGAGACCATTAGAAGGCACAATTGGTCAAGCTAACAATATTAGAGATGATGCATTCACTTAAAATACGACATCCTCTTATGCATACTGGAASCAATTACCTACTTCATTATAGCAAATCGGAAGCGAAGAAGACCAATAGAAGGCACAATTGGTCAAGCTAACAATATTAGAGATTATGTATTCACTTAAATACGGCATCCTCTTATGCATACTGGAAGCAGTTACCTACTTTATTATAGCAAATTATTATAGTAATATTTAATGAGATTTTACGTTTTTCGTCAAAATAGATCTAAATGTTAACGCTAAAGAATGCAAATAAACAATAATTTTCATTAGTTACATGGTCTCCTAGATTACCGATAAAAAAACTGCATGAGCGCTCTTAGGAGTCTTATGTATGTATTCAAATATGCATATACTATTTTTAATCGATTAAATTGGTTTACCTAATATAAATTAAGTTGTTTTCTTATTCCTTAGCTTCCTGGATGTAAACGTGAAATCTGATTAAATTACAAAAAGAATTGAATAATTCCAAAATTATTAAAAATAAACCTAACAAAGTATACATCTTTTAATCAGAAAAAATAGGTCTTTTTAACTATAGCAAAACCATTTCCATTAAAAAATGCAAGTTTATGTTATATCTCAAAAATGCGACCCTGTAAAAAGTACGCCACTGGATTCAAAATAAAAATACCTATAAAAATGTCTACAGTTTTTCTGTACCTACACACCCCAGCGAGATATTGAGGGTTGAAGGAATGTTACATTATTCAAAAGTTGGCTATAACTTTAAAACAAAAGACGATACAAAAATGGCGATGGTACAGCTCAACTTACAACAAAAAAGTAATATAATATTGTCGAAACCGCAATCCTCTCGCATTAATGGTTATCGAGATATCCTACGATTACAACGAAAAATAATGAATTACTTGAAACTCAAATTTCCAGGAAATGACTTTATAGTTGAATATCTGCCTAAACGTGATGATGCCCAGAGTATAGCGTTCAAGGTATGCGGTGACATCACACTTCTGGATGAGCTGCACAAGCGAGAGAATTGGCTAAATGGTGTTTTGGTGAAACGATTTCGGTTTCTTTCGGGCCAGAGAAAACAACTAATGAGAAGACAAAACACCTCTGCTTCACAACAATCTTTGGTGATTCGAAATACCAATGATATTCATATTTATTATCAAAATGTTGGTGGGTTAAGGACTAGATTGTTAGATTTGAAGATGGCGGTGCTTTGCTGCGCTTATGATATAATCCTGGTTGAAACTTGGTTGAACTTTTGTGATTACGAACTTGGATAGGAAGAATACGTAATTCATCGTTGTGATAAGAGCAGTGTTACTAGCGGTACGAATAGAGGTGGTGGCGTGCTAATCGCCGTAAAAAGTATACTATCTTCAAGGAAACTACCAGTTTGGAATTTCATGTCGAACACGTGTTAATTTTGTTGTCTTGCCGTGGAAAATCATTTATTGTTGGGGCAGTCTATATTCCTCCAAATTTCACAGTAAACATATACAGTGATAATGCTAATGAACTCGAACGTATTGCGACATTAAATCCTGATTGGTCTGTGATGCTATTTGGTGACTATAACTTGCCGGGCTCTGCGTGGGATGTGAACTTTGACTCTGAGCTGCAAGGCCAATTAATGGTTGGTGACTGTTGTGCGAGGGCGGTTGCGGATACAGTTGATTTTCTAGAAATGAGGATGATAAATTGTGTGCCTAATCAATATAATGTTTACTTAGATCTGATTTTTGTACAAAATTATGGTATTTCATGTTGCGGAGGCTGCTGACTTGCTCCTGCCAAACAATAACCATCATATCGCAGTTGCATGTGTACTTGTGCTGACAGCCTCGCTTGCTGCCTTGTCGCACGCTATATATTTCTATGATTTTAAGCGTGCCGACTATGAGGCACTCAACAGTTATTTTGCTCTTATTAATTGAAATTTATTATTGCCATTGGGTGATATTGAAATGGCGATTGCTAACTTTTATAGCATTATCCATATTGCAATTAATAGTTTTGTTCCCATTGCTAGGGTGTCACCGTCCTCTTTTCCGAAGTGGTTCACTAGGCAACTGAAGCGGCTTATCTAGGATAAAAAAGAGCACATGTCAAATTTAGAACCACACGTTCTGCTCATGATTATGCCAATTTCTCAGCCTTATGGCGACTTTGTAAGCAGCTTACCACAACTTGTTTTAATAATTATTATATTAATCGTGTCGATACTTCCATTACTGGGGATCCCAGGTAATTCTGGAATTATGAATTCTTTAAGGATCTAAAATGTGATAACGTAGGGGATTTGTTTTTGAAACATTTTGCTGATAATTACTGCCGATGGTGTTCCTCCTTATTTGTTGAGGAGGTGTGTTCACACTTTATCCTTGTCAATTCATCGTCTTTTTAATTCTTCACTGAATGAGTCATTTTCCTGACTTTTTGGAAGCATAATTCCAGTATTTAAAAACGTTGGTGATAGATCAGATGTAAAGAATTACAGACTAATTAGTATTCTGTCAGCAATTCCCAAGCTGTTCGAGAGCCTCGTAACTCCTATTGTATCCTGACATTGTAAGAACATTATTGCTGACCAGCAACATGGATTTGCTGTAGGCCTGTCAACACTTCTAACGTGCTAAATTATCAGCAACACTTATTGGCCAGCATTGGACAAAAACTGCAGGTCGATTCCATTTATACCGATTTTTCTCGAGCTTTTGATAGGGTCAGTCACGACCTTCTTTTGCATAAATTAAATCTTTTAGGTTTCCCTTGCGCATTTCTCGCATGGCTTCGTAGCTACCTATCTTGTGGGTCGTGAGCAAGTCAGTCAACGATCTATTTGTGGTTCCGTCTTGTTTCATTAATACGTATATTATTCGCCTAAGTATAGTAAGATTTATGAGGGAGGCTAATACCCCGGGCTTCAATTGTGATTTTGGTGTGTCTCAACTGTGTTTTAGAAAGATTGTTATGTTTAAATGTTGTTTATTTAACTGTTAATGTATATGTAATTAGTTTTGTGGTTAAATATCGTATAACTTATATGTTGTTAATAATAATAATAATAATAACAATAATAATAATAATAATAGTAATAATAATAATAATAATAATTTATTATTGTAGTTAATATGCATATGTAATTAGATGCATGTTATATTATGCGGATTCCCGTAAATTTAATTTAATTTTTTAATTTAATAAAATAATTAATAAAATGGGACACCTTGTACATGGTTCACTAAACTTTTCTAACCCTGCTGCACTGTGCGTTTAGCGAAACCAAGAACTGCGCGGCAAAGAGGATATGTATGCATACGTTTTCTATACGAGCTACGAAAGGTTTGCAAATAAAAAAATAACAATTAGCATATTTATTGTTGAAACTGCGTACTAAATGCAATACAGGCAGGTACGTTAGGGCCTGCAAGTGCTTATATAAGGTCGCGATAGGCTGGATTCACAGTGAAAATGATTTATTCAACTGCCGAGAGTGTAGAAATTTTTATTCACGGTGCCGAGCAAAGCTGTGGTTGACAACCTCGAGGGTGTTTATGCGAAATTATGATGAAAAAGACTATCATATACATAAACCCCAATCTATTGAAGAATAATTATTTATACAATGAATACACGTTCTTTTTCAATTACCTTGTGAATAGGCATAATGGACGCTACTAGAGTCTAGAGTGATAAATAGCCTTATATTCTTCGATAATGTCATAGACAAGTTCCCTAGAAACTAGATGCGTAGGCTGGAATACCTCGCGTTGCACAATTGATGTTCTAATTACAGAACAACTGGAAAACCAACGTCACGTTGAAGGAAATCAAATGGACGAAGTTGCCACACTACACTACGCTTTTAATGAGATAAATTGGTTAAATAATAGATTTCTTGACCGTTGTATTGGTAAGCGCGTAGCAATTGATAACCGCCACGATCATCCGATTTGACCGCCCGGGATGTCTTTTTTAGATATTTCTAAAATCTGTGGTTTATACATGACCCAAAAGCCTGGAATATTTATGACAAACAATTATAATAGAGTGCACATGGATTCCACATGAAACGTTACAATTAGTGCGGCAGAAGATTGAAAACCGGCGATACCACTGTATGGAAAGAGATGGCGCACATTTTAAATATGTTGCAAGGTCATATATTTCTATGATTTTGATTACACTCTTTTTGTTATTAGAAACCGATTACTTGTTTTTGGTTGATATTGCCTGCCTAAAACATTAAATGAATAATAATGTAAAAAAATAAGTATTTCGGACTTCTTTTTAAATCGTAACATTTCTCGACAAACATTTGCAAAATTTTGGGCCAGTTAAGGACAAATATATTGCAGCTACAAAAATGTAAATATTGTTGAAAAGATTCCGAAACATTCAATTTAGCAAGCAGCTTGCTATACATAGTATATAAGTAAATGAGTAAAAAATCCTAAAACTAATTACGTGGCGAGATTCTTTGTGAAATAAGGTATCAAAAGATGTACCATAAAATTGATCGTTCAATTAAAATTTTGAAGTGGTGCCCACGCCGCGCTGAGAGAACAAGTGCTATCCACCAAAAACTATCTCAGAAGTTGTCACCCTGCAAAAAGAAATTTACCTGTTCTTGGAAATCTTAAATACTACAATAATTTAAGGTTGCTGTTTTCCCTGCGTATATTGTATAAATTGGGAAGTCGAATAGAACGCTAAATAGTTAGGAACCACGCTTTAGTAGGGGCATAGTAAGGAAGCGATCGTATTTTAAAACCGTAAACTTCATATTGGATCAACGATGCATGGTTATTAGCGATCTTATTGTTATTTTTTATTGAATGTCACCATTTTGTCCTTTTTTTGTTGTTTTGATGGTTCAAGTTTTAATGCATGCTACTACTATGAAACGGATCCCATCAGCACCCCAGTGTGCGACAATACTTACATAACTGTTATGCATATTACTAAATTGTCTGTTACAGAATGCGCGTTATATGATATCGCAGACAAGAATTCTTGTTATGCAATTTAATGAGCGTCAGGTATTAATTTCATCCTTGGAGGCGTATAATATTGCGCCCAACTACCGTTCGGGCTGGTCCCCATTTTTAATATTTAATAATCTAACAACGAATCCCGAGTGCTTTCTTTGAAGCAAAACGTCCATGTACATTCTGTACCAAATGCCATAAGAGATTTAACGACATCTTCAAGAATTTAATTTGCTGCAAGCATATGTTATACACAAAATGTGTATTCACACCAACCTTAATAGCACACACGCAGTGTTCCGAGCTATTTAGCTTCATATTGCTTAGGCAACTTTGCAGATTCTGTATAAGAGCTAAACATGTGCACATAATTAAAGCTTTTGTTTCATGTTCTAGAGTAGTTT
Source organism: Rhyzopertha dominica (assembly GCA_025024175.1). Taxonomy (NCBI): domain Eukaryota; kingdom Metazoa; phylum Arthropoda; class Insecta; order Coleoptera; family Bostrichidae; genus Rhyzopertha; species Rhyzopertha dominica. The sequence continues at coordinate 36,117,812 of QCXZ01000003.1, read as the reverse complement.
AGATAAACCACATGTCCATAGACAGTGTCGAAAAGTGCTACCGCCAAACGCACGCTTCTCTGGGAAATATTATACAATGTTAAGTTTATACTGCTTTATCTAGCAATTTTGCCATCGCGGATGATTAAAGTTATTTCTGTGTTCAGTTGTTCTTGGTTGAAATTGATGTTTGACTAGAGTATAATGAGTTACAGGGGCAACAGAGTTGTAAATGAAGGAATACGATTTAGTTATATGATAAGGTGTCCTGAAGTTTGCTTAAGGTGGTTCTTTTGTTCAAACTCGACAAAATAAAACAAAAGCCCGACTCCTCGTCACACATGCAAATCTGTTTGAGTGATTCTTTACAAGAGTTTTATTCTTTATTGTGGGCAGTGCTCGTCTACTATGCCGAAGGTTTCGGAGTCAATCCACGGTGCTGACAACAACGGAAGATACGGCCGCTGCCTCGTAGAAGTCAATGATAAACCACCACGAGTAAATTTGCCTAGTATAGACGTTCAAATAGAGCCGTTTAGAACAGGCGATAAACTGTGGGTCCCAAACGTCTGTGGAAAAATCTGAAAATACGCAACACAGACATATCCGAGAGGTTGCCTAAGTTGGAATCGGACATGGCATTAGAAGAAGAATATAGCATATATAGCAACCAAGGAGTGCTCAATAACGCGATATAGCACATCTACACAGCGTTGACAGATTTTGAGTACTGAACCAAACTTGCGTTTTTTTTTTTTTAATAGAACTACCTACTTTTTATGCCGGATTCTGACTGTACATCAAATTCTGTGCAAGAAATTATTAAGATACATGTGACCTAAAATTAACGGTTTGGGCGATACTCATGGGTGGTCCAGTTATCGTGCTCACCCAATTGGGTGTGTTCACTAGTTATAAAATATAAACTTTTATACATTAAAAAAGAGTACTTAATTAATTAAGTGTATATCTGTATCCATAAAGCTGCAAATTTTTTTTAACCAAAATAAATTGTTTACAACTTCTCAGTGCGTAACGTGGCAACAACGCAGTTTTAAGACACACTCAGATTGACTAGGACTGGCTGTGACGTATCACCCCATGTAAACAAGTTAGCGTCCCCTTTCGCCTACTTTCCGTATTTCGTTTGCGTTATTGGTTATGTTTGAGAGTGTTCTCGTTTGTTTTTTTTATAAATTCAACAATATGTCGTCGGAATGCTTTGTTAAAGCGTCTTCGAACCATTTGCCGGCTGTAGATATGTTTATAGTTACCGAATTTATCAAGAACGACCCACGCTTTAATGCTGCCGAAATTAAAAGCGCTAAAGCAGCAGTATAAGTAATTAATAAACCAGCTTAATCTGCAATTTAATCCATTATGGGTCATTGATATTTTGAACGCAATGCATCTTTTTTCGAGTGCAAGTCGTGAGCAACACGGAGATGCAGCTATAGGTTATTTTCAGGTGAAGCGAGAGGGCCCACTGCAGTCGTTCGTGCAAAAAATTATGCAGTTACTCTTAAGTCTCACAACAGTAAAATGTAGATTTTGACTTGGTCATACCCCTTCTGGCTGCTTTAAATCATCTCCGTTTGCATTCGTAGTCTCCGGGTACACTTACGAATATTTTGTTGACTATTTACGGATGTATTTGAAATTTGAACACTGGCACAATGCACCATTTGCTTCTGGTTTGTACATGCTTAAACATTCTCCCAGTTGTTAGGAGTCCGTTAAAAGCAAGAAAACAACTCGTTTCACTCGGCACAAGCAAAGGCACCTATATTCTTTGTTTACATCGGGTGCTACGTCACATCGTCTCCATCCCGGAACACTGCGTTTGTGTGGTCAATTTTTATATTTAAACTTCAGAACTGTTTTTTTCGAAAACTGGAGCTAGAAAAATTTTGAAATTTTTAGGACGTAACCAGGGTGCTCCAAATATACATATGGCATGAATTCTAAAAAATGTGAAAACACCCAATTGACGGCTTTATTTAAAGTTTTAGAAAAATTGTTTTAAATAAAAGTTGTAGCAACCAAGGAGTACTCGATATCTCACATTTACACAGGGTTGGCGCCAAATTTCGAGTATTAAACCAAAATTACATTTTTTTTTAATGGAACCGCCGACTTAATGCCAGATTATGATTATAATCCTCATGAATGCGGAGATACGCACCGTTAATTTTAAGACATCTTTATAATTTTTTGCCTATAATTTGATATGTAATCAGAATCCGACATAAAAAGTAGAGTTCTATTAAAAAAAAATACAAGTTTGGTTCAGTACTGGAAATCTGGCAGCTCTCCTTGGCTGCTACCACTTTTATTTGAAACATTTTTCTCTAAGATTTCAAACAAACCCGTAAATTTAGTGACCACGATAACTGGACCACTCATGCATCCAGTTATCGTGCTCACTCAATTGACGACTTTATTTGAACTTTTAGAAAAAAATGTTTGAAACAAAAGTTGTAGCAATCAAGAAGTACTCAATAACGCGGTATAGCACATTTACACAGCGTTGCCAGATTTCGGGTACTGAACCAAACTTGCATTTTTTAAAATAGAACACCCACCTTTTATGACGGATTCTAATTATAATCTTCATGGGTGCATGTCTCCGAAACCGCTAATTTTAGGGCATATATATTTTAATAATTTTTTGCTTAGAATGTGATAGGTAATCAGAATCCGGCATAAAAAGTATGTGGTTCCATTTAAAAAATGCAAATTTGGTTCCGTACTGGAAATATGGCAACGCTGCGTAAATGTGCTATATTGTGTAATCGAGTACTCCTCGGCTGCTACCACTTTTATTTGAAACATTTTTCTCTAAAGATTCAAATAAAGCCGTCAATTGGGTGAGCACGGTAACTGGACCACCCTGTATTGCGCTAAACCCGTTATATTTGGGTATTTATTAAGATGGCCATTGATAAGAAACGAATGTATTTTGATTATTGCCCAACAAAGTATCTAGTTTAGTAAAATTATTTTCTTTTTAGTCGCTGATTTTTATTTACAGCGACCCAGCTCTTTGTTTGGCTGGTTAATTAATTAAAATACACAGTAAACTTGTTCTAAGCAGAAAAAAAATAGAAAAACGTAAGTGATACGTAACAATAATAAAGAGAAAATAAAACAGTGGACGTGCCATACTCGTGTTTTGTACAATAGGGTTTTCTACAATTTTTTTTAATTTGATAAAGCAAAGCAGAATAAATAACCCGTATTTTTCAATTTTTTAGTAAAATGGTTAATTAGTTAATAAAATAACATCAAATTTACAATGCATTTAAAAAGTATAGAAATTGCGCCAATACATGACGTCAGCGTGCAAATGAACATAGGTGCCAGATTGAATTTATAAATGAATATTATTGTTTTAATTGAAATGTCTGACTCCAAAACTTATTAAAAACTGTTAATGCACATTACTAGTTTTTAAATTTGATTTCATTTTGCATAATTGTTAAATGTGATAATGACATTAAAGTACGGTTGGAAGTATTTTGGCTGGAAAAAAACGAAAAAAAGGTCAACATCGGCAATACTGCAAGGAATTCTTTCATCAAGACAGAAGACAGGACAACATAACCTTCTCTGACATGACCTCAAAGATTTTCTTAATTGTCGTGTTTGCGATAGATTAGTTGTTTTGTCGTTTTGCCTGCAAATAATTAGTTGAACAGAAATTGTTTTAAAAAGGGTGTCGTACACATACATAAACAAAAAAGCAACGGTGTGGCATGCGCTTTGTTATCGGCTTGCATGCTGACGTCACGCCGGCAACTTGCCCCTGAACTTTTTAAATGTCATTTAGTTTTTCTAAAATGAAAAATTGCTGACTTTTTTCTTAATTTATTGCATCAGTACTTTTTAAATAGTCCCTATTCTACTTGAAACCTTAAACTTTGTAGAATCCTGCGTTAATATACCTACACCTACGAAGAAAGATACAGCCAATGAAAATTTTTTCACCGAATTATAGTAACTCCGTTTACTGTTTGAATTTAGTACTCGTAGATAATATATAAAACTAATTTCCTTAGCTTACAACTGAATTTTCTGATAAGTTTATTTTACGCACTTTTGGACTTTTGGATAATAGATAAGTTAGAGGAACTATTTAGAAGAAAATCGTATCAGATTTTGTGTACTACACTGAAAATAGTATCAGTCAAATTTAAACACGAGAAAGGTTTTTAAGTAACATATTGACAGAAGCATACCCCTGTTAAAGTTAATTCCCACCTCCTCTCCATTTGTACTACCCACAATTAAAATTATTTATCTTTTTTGTATTATGCATCAATATAATTCGATGTGCAAACTTTTATGATCTGTCTGACCTCTGCTATAGGAGGCGTGAATGTTTGTTAAAGAATTCTGTTACTTTCGAATAGCTACTTGAAAAATAGCAGTAATTACTGAACCGACATATTAAATAGTACGAGTATTAAAGAAATTATTCTTTTTTTGCATAACGTATTAGATTTATTATTCCTTTGTAGGGCTTGTAAGCACTTTAAAAGTGCTGTGAAAAGGTTTCCCACACTAAAATATATATCTAGGCCTAAACGCCTTCTATAAAAATATTTCTGTAAATTAAATATGTAAGCTACTTCGTTAAGGAGCCTTCATATACATAATACCTCTATATCACTGCTTCGCCTGCCAAGTCGCTTCTAACTATTTGATCCCGTTATTCCCGTCTCCGTTTTACTGGTTAAAGGGCTTGTGTATGCGAATTAATATACCAGAGCTTGGTAGTGGATTTATGGCGCTTCTGTTCTGAATTATGTGGAACATAACCTTGTAATCAGGAGTGGTACACATTAAGTCTACTGCATATAGTGCATTAAGCTTCCACATGAAATCGATTAGGTGCATTATGAAATAAGCACGTATGCTACTGGGATTGCAACGGAAGTAATAATTTCGAAATCGTTAAGTGTGGGTAGCTTCGGATTTAATAATACGAGTATGTCATGAAGCACCACGTGGCAAAAGCTGCACTTTTAAATTTTGATAGATTTTTGTTTCAGATACATATGCACAATATATAAATACACAAGTTAACTTACATTCTTACGATGTTTACTAGTTACCATACTATGTCGCGTTAGTTGCAACATAAGAATGATGTATATCAAGTGAGGTCACAACAAACCTGTAAGCTACTCATCAACGTTTTATTTTTATATATGACAGAAATGACGACGGATGACAAGAGTGTCTTTATTGGACATCTGCTAGGCAAATAATAATGTTTTACATATATTCCTAATCTGCGCATTAGTGCATCGGAGTATCCAGATTTTCCGTCCTTTTATTGCATGTGGACTGCTATATTCTTGTATATCATTTCTTGTATTGCCGCCCTTCCCCAGAAGTGATATTGTATGAAGTCGTTTACAAGTGCCAGGATTTTGTTGGTCTTTTCCATTGAATCGTATTTTGGTCGTAGTTGTTGAACAGTTTTTTCCAAGATCCCTCTGAACTTCCATGTTTTGTGTAATGTGACTCACAAATTCTTTTCTTAATTCCGTGCAATTCACTATAGTTTGTTTACTTTTCATACAAAAAAGTGTAAAAATTCAGTTGCGTGCGTTCACTACAACGGTCGACACTCTGACACTTCTTTTAGTTATGTGGAAAAGTTTGGGAACATGTTGAAGACAACTATCGCAGAGGATGATTCTATTTATAGGAAATGCACAACTTAGAAAGGAACTTTGAGCCCCCTTAGTAAAACTAGTGAACATATATAGTCTAAGTCGTAATGCAAAACGAAAACATTCTGCTCTAAATAGTACACTTTAACTTAGGGAACAGTTATCGATCTATATATGTCGTTTTGAAATGTTGATTAAAATAAAGTAGCTGAGTACTGGGCTTCTTAAACGATTTTTTAAGATTAAAAACGTATTTTATTGTAAGACTTTAATAACACAAACCGCAATACATTTCTACTGTTGCTTAGAATAAATCAATTACCCTGTATATACGAGGTATACGATCTTTACTCATTTGAAAATTGAAAAGGAGATTTAGAATTGCTTATGATGAAAACCTAAATCTGCATCTTCGACGTATTCCATGAATTATTGTTAAAATGTAACAACTGCTTCGATTTCTTTTTTAGATAGAAGAAATTTGGAGTCTGCTCATGGCAGTCCAGCTCGTTTGTTGCTTGATTAATCGTTTAATAATAACCTACGCCTGCTAGTTCAATGCATTAAAAAAAGAAAATACAATTATTTGAACAAACGTCACGCCGACTGAACCAAAATCATATAATCCTATTTTCAGACCTTTCCTTTTGTATGTGGCTCATATTAATAAGCTTCATCTCAATTTCGTACGAGTACTGAACAGAGTCTCCAAGATGTCAACTTCTCAGAAAATGACTTGTCTCATCCATCGTTTGCAGACGCGGGTTGCGAAATTAGGTGTCTGCGGTTGAAAAGGATTTTTACTTCATTAATTAATTTAACGCGTCGTGTGTTTCAGAACCATAAACAATTCCCTACATGTAATATGTACCTAACAATTTTTCTTCCTTGTCAGAAAAGCATTATGCACCATGAGCTTAAAAAGAGATAGCAGTTAGTAGTAGCTTATGCAATAATGCTATTTAGATAAAATAAAATATAAAATACACGAGTCCTTAATTTTATTCATAAATAAAATTAATGCTAAAAGTATCTATTACATATGATATGATTAAAAAATTTCTTAGAAATGTCCAGTTATCATCGCCACCAAACAATAAACAAACAAAACAAAAAAAATTGCATTTGTCTCTTCCCATCCGCGCAACCATGGTCTTTTCATAAACATTTGCGTCAAACTTTCTGGTAAGCAGGCACAGGGTGTTTCGTTTTCCTTAATGTTTACTTTGTCTGCCAAACTCAGAGAACTGAAGTTTAATTTATATCACACACCCTCAATTTTTGTCTTGAATACAATTTTCCACAAAAAAAAAACACCTGTACGTGCGCTAAATAAACGGTCACGTTCGGGTGCATTATTTGTAGGAATGCGCGCTCGTGTCTCGGGCTGAACGAACTAAGCCCGAAATTCCACTTAATTAGAATCGCGTGTCGACGCGTGCCATTTCCATCGCATTGGCCACAGAAAATTGCATTCGCATCGAAACGCTTTGGGTTCACACGAGTCAGCCCGCCCGGCAGCCGGCAGGCAAGTGAATCAGATGGCTAGCGAGTTCGTTCAGTGCAGGCGCTGAACGCAAATATACTTAAGATTGTAAATTAAATACCTATGGGTAATAACTAATAATGGGTATATTAGATCATTAGATGTCAATGTAAATAAAAGTTTTGATTTAATTGAATTTGATGTACCTTGGCATTTGTGTAGGGAGGCCGGCGCCCTGTAGCCCTCCCTCACCGGCCGCCGCTGGGCATACTAAATACGCTTGCTGCACCCATCTTCGACATTACAGCTTATCGTATGCTAGGGCGACCGTCTAATAACGTATTTGGTTAAACTAATATCATAAGAGTTTATTCTTTCCACTTAATACGGCACACTATATACCTACGCTTGCTGGACCCAGCTTCGTCATTACAGCTTATCCTATATATGGTGACCGTCTAATAACATTCGGTTAAACTGATACCAAAAGACCATAAGAGATTATTCTTTCCACTTAATACGGCATATTATATACGCTTGCTGGACCCAGCTTCGTCATTACAGCTGATCGTATATAAGGCGACCATCTATGAATTTAGAATTTAGCAACTACAGTTGTATAGGTAATGCTTAAATATTTCAAAAACCAATAAATTTAGCTGCTTTCAGATTTATTTGGAACGTCTAAGACGTATGTATTATTTCTCTTAACCAATGATATAAAAGTTTTGATATTGCAAGCGATGATAAATAAGCATAGATGATGTAAGTGGTACATTTTTTAACTTAATCCAATGATCGATGGTCCGTTTATGGTCTTTCTGATACTATGTTGTTAGCTACGCTTGAAAACACAAACGAAGGGGCAGGCGAAACCAACAAAACGGGGAAATTAGAAACAAAAAAATGTCCATTTCGTGCATGTAAAGCACTTAAGCCAAAATATATTCGTCTTATATTTCTTACTCTAAATCTACTCCAAAGTACTTTATCTACATTTTCTACGCGTGTAACGTAAAAAATTATAATTTACACCTAACCCCCATTACTGACCGTTAGTCAGAACTATACAACATCGTGTCATTCTAATTAATCCCGCTCAACATGGTGGTTCCAATACAGATGTTTGCAGATGTATTCTGCTCAAGGCAAGACACTATCCATCCTCCTTAGTACTTACGTTCGCCAGTTAAATCGACTTTGGTCAACGCAACTTCATATCTCCTTATGGTACACAAAGAAATACACGCATAGTCAGATACATCATCAGCTCCTGCGTTCGCCAAATACAGCGAACATTTGTCGAAATACGGTTAGTCTAACAGTATTGTCGCTTTAAACCGAACAAAATGGTCCTTATTCTTTTATAGAGCAATAGCAATATTAGAAAGGAGACGTACCTTCCTGACCCGTATAATATTGTACCCAAAAAGCTTAACAAATTTTGTCGCTTTAAATCGAACAAAATGGTCACTGACACTATTATATCGAGCAAAAGCGTTATTAGAAGGTAGACGTCTCTTCCTGACCCATATAATACAAACATTGTACCCAGCAGGTATAACAGATTGTCGCTTTAAATAGAACAAAATGGTCACTTACCCTATTATATCGAGCAAATGCGTTATTAGAAGGTACATGTATCTTCCTGACTTATAATATCAGCATTATACCCAGCAAGCATAACAGATTGCCTGCTACTTTTTAGCGTATATTCTAGCGTAACAACGTGTGTCCTGACCCATATAATACCAGCATTGTACCCAGCAAGCATAACAGATTGTGTCGCCTTAAATGGAACAAAATGGTCCCTTATACTATTATATTGAGCCAAGGCGTTATTAGAAGCTAGACGTGTCTTCCTGACCTATATAAATACCAGCATTATACCCAGCAAGCATAAATYAGATTGTGTCGCTCTAAATCAAACAATATAGTCCCTTATACTAATATATCGAGCAAAAGCGTTATCAGAAGGTAGACACTCATAATATATGCATTGTACCCAGCAAGCATAACAGATTGTGTCATTTTATATCGAACAAAATAGTCCCTTAATACTAGCATTGTACCCAGCAAGCATAACAAATTGTGAAAAAGTATTGCCGCCTTGACCGAGATTTGAACTCGGGCCTTTTGAACACTAGTCAAACGCTCTACCCAYTGAGCTACCAAKGCCCTATTCAGAATCGAGGTCAAAGCGGCATATATTCGTCAATGTTATGTAATGCTGCTGAAACCCATTAAAAATATCATACATGTCCATTAAAAGTCAATTCAGGCAGTAAATAACTTTCACTGTGTATAACAAATTGTGTCGCTTTAAATCAAACAATATAGTCCCTGATACAATTACATTGAGCAAAAACGTTATTAGAAGCTAGACGTATCTTCCTGACTCATATAATCCAAGCATAACGGATTTTGACTCTTTAAATCAAACAATATAGTCCCTTATACTATTATATTGAGCAAAAGCGTTATTAGAAACTGAACGTATCATCTTCCTGACTCAATACCAGCATCGTACCCAGCAAGCATAACAGATTGTGACGCTTTAAATCGAAAAAAATGGTCCCTTATTCTACTATATTGAGCAAAAGCATTATTAGAAGCTAAACGCATGTTCCTGTCCCATATAATACCAGCATTGTACCCAGCAATCATAACAGMTTGTGTCGCTTTAAATCGAACAATATGGTCCCTAAACTATTATGTTGAGCGAAAGCGTTATTAGAAGGTAGACGTGTCTTCCTGATTCATATAAAACCGGCAAGCACCCAGCAAGCATAACAGATTGTCTCGCTTTAAATTGAACAAAATGGCCCCTTATTCTATTATATTGAGCAAAAGCATTATTAGATGCTAGACGTTTCTTCCTGACTCATATAATACCAGCATTGTACTCAGCAACCATAACAGATTGTGTCGCTTTAAATAAAACAATATCGTCCCTTATACTATTATATTGAGCAAAAGTGTTTATTAGAAGGTAGACATATCCTCTTGACTCATATACCAGCAGTATACCAAGCAAGCATAACAGATTGTGTCACTTTAAATCAAACAATATAGTCCCGTATACTATTATATTGAGCAAAAGCGTTATTAGAAGCTAGACGTATCTTCCTGACATTTAAACCCAGCATTGTACCCAGCAAGGATAACAGATTGTGTCGCTTAAATCAAACAATATAGTCCCTTATACTATTATATCGAGCAAAAGCATTATTAGAAGCTAGACGTTTCTTCCTGACTCATATAATACCAGCATTGTACCCAGCAAGCATAACGGATTGTGTCGCTTTAAATAAAACAATATAGTCCCTGATACTACTATATTGAGCAAAAGCGTTATTAGAAGCTAAACATATCTACCTGCTTTATATAATACCAGCATTGTACCTAGCAAGCATAACAGATTGTGTCGCTTAAAATCAAACAATATAGTCCCTTATACTATTATATCGAGCAAAAGCGTTATTAGAAGGCAGAAGTGTCTGCCTGACTCATATAATACCAGCATTGTACCCAGCAGGCATAACAGATTGTGTCGCTTAAATCAAACAATATAGTCCCTTATACTATTATATCGAGCAGAAGCATTATTAGAAGCTAGACGTTTCTTCCTGACTCATATAATACCAGCATTGTACCCAGCAACCATAACGGATTGTGTCGCTTTAAATAAAACAATATAGTCCCTGATACTACTATATTGAGCAAAAGCGTTATTAGAAGCTAAACATATCTACCTGCTTTATATAATGTCAACATTGAACCTAGCAAGCATAACAGATTGTGTCGCTCTAAATCAAACAATATAGTCCCTTATACTATTATATCGAGCAAAAGCGTTATCAGAAGGTAGACACTCATAATATAAGCATTGTACCCAGCAAGCATAACAGATTGTGTCATTTTATATCGAACAATATAGTCCCTTAATACTAGCATTGTACCCAGCAAACAAGAAATTGTGTCGCTTTAAATCAAACAATATAGTCCCTGATACAATTACATTGAGCAAAAGCGTTATTAGAAGCTAGACGTATCTTCCTGACTCATATAATCCAAGCATAACGGATTTTGACTCTTTAAATCAAACAATATAGTCCCTTATACTATTATATTGAGCAAAAGCGTTATTAGAAACTGAACGTATCATCTTCCTGACTCATAATACCAGCATCGTACCCAGCAAGCGTAACAGATTGTGACGCTTTAAATCGAACAAAATGGTCCCTTATTCTATTATATTGAGCAAAGAAGCATTATTAGAAGCTAAACGCATGCTCCTGACCCATATAATACCAGCATTGTACCCAGCAAGCATAACAGATTGTGTCGCTTTAAATCGAACAATATGGTCCCTAAACTATTATGTTGAGCGAAAGCGTTATTAGAAGGTAGACGTGTCTTCCTGATTCATATAAAACCGGCATAGCACCCARCAAGCAWAACAGATTGTCTCGCTTTAAATTGAACAAAATGGTCCCTTATTCTATTATATTTAGCAAAAGCATTATTAGATGCTAGACGTTTCTTCCTGACTCATATAATACCAGCATTGTACTCAGCAACCATAACAGATTGTGTCGCTTTAAATAAAACAATATAGTCCCTTATACTATTATATTGAGCAAAAGTGTTATTAGAAGGTAGACATATCCTCTTGACTCATATACCAGCAGTATACCAAGCAAGCATAACAGATTGTGTCACTTTAAATCAAACAATATAGTCCCGTATACTATTATATTGAGCAAAAGTGTTATTAGAAGCTAGACGTATCTTCCTGACATTTAAACCCAGCATTGTACCCAGCAAGGATAACAGATTGTGTCCCTTAAATCAAACAATATAGTCCCTTATACTATTATATCGAGCAAAAGCATTATTAGAAGCTAGACGTTTCTTCCTGACTCATATAATACCAGCATTGTACCCAGCAAGCATAACGGATTGTGTCGCTTCAAATAAAACAATATAGTCCCTGATACTACTATATTGAGCAAAAGCGTTATTAGAAGCTAAACATATCTACCTGCTTTATATAATACCAGCATTGTACCTAGCAAGCATAACAGATTGTGTCGCTTAAAATCAAACAAAATAGKCCCTTATACTATTATATCGAGCAAAAGCGTTATTAGAAGGCAGAAGTGTCTGCCTGACTCATATAATACCAGCATTGTACCCAGCAGGCATAATAGATTGTGTCGCTTCAAATCAAACAATATAGTCCCTTATACTATTATATCGAGCAAAAGCGTTATTAGAAGGTAGAAGTGTCTGCCTGACTCATATAATACCAGCATTGTACCCAGCAAGCTTAACAGATTGTGTCGCTTTAAATCAAACAATATAGTCCCTTATACTACTATATTGAGCAAAAGCGTTATTAGAAGCTAAACATATCTACCTGCTTTATATAATACCAGCATTGAACCTAGCAAGCTTAACAGATTGTGTCGCTCTAAATCAAACAATATAGACCCTTATACTATTATATCGAGCAAAAGCGTTATCAGAAGGTAGACACTCATAATATAAGCATTGTACCCAGCAAGCATAACAGATTGTGTCATTTTATATCGAACAATATAGTCCCTTAATACTAGCATTGTACCCAGCAAGCATAACAAATTGTATCGCTTTAAATCAAACAATATAGTCCCTGAAACAATTACATTGAGCAAAAGCGTTATTAGAAGCTAGACGTATCTTCCTGACTCATATAATCCAAGCATAACGGATTTTGACTCCTTAAATCAAACAATATAGTCCCTTATACTATTATATTGAGCAAAAGCGTTATTAGAAACTGAACGTATCATCTTCCTGACTCATATTACCAGCATCGTACCCAGCAAGCATAACAGATTGTGACGCTTTAAATCGAACAAAATGGTCCCTTATTCTATTATATTGAGCAAAAGCATTATTAGAAGCTAAACGCATGTTCCTGGCCCATATAATACCAGCATTGTACCCAGCAAACATAACAGATTGTGTCGCTTTAAATCGAACAATATGGTCCCTAAACTATTATGTTGAGCGAAAGCGTTATTAGAAGGTAGACGTGTTTCCTGATTCATATAAAACCGGCATAGCACCCAGCAAGCATAACAAATTGTATCGCTTTAAATCAAACAATATAGTCCCTGAAACAATTACATTGAGCAAAAGCGTTATTAGAAGCTAGACGTATCTTCCTGACTCATATAATCCAAGCATAACGGATTTTGACTCCTTAAATCAAACAATATAGTCCCTTATACTATTATATTGAGCAAAAGCGTTATTAGAAACTGAACGTATCATCTTCCTGACTCATATTACCAGCATCGTACCCAGCAAGCATAACAGATTGTGACGCTTTAAATCGAACAAAATGGTCCCTTATTCTATTATATTGAGCAAAAGCATTATTAGAAGCTAAACGCATGTTCCTGGCCCATATAATACCAGCATTGTACCCAGCAAACATAACAGATTGTGTCGCTTTAAATCGAACAATATGGTCCCTAAACTATTATGTTGAGCGAAAGCGTTATTAGAAGGTAGACGTGTTTCCTGATTCATATAAAACCGGCATAGCACCCAGCAAGCATAACAGATTGTCTCGCTTTAAATTGAACAAAATGGTCCCTTATTCTATTATATTGAGCAAAAGCATTATTAGATGCTAGACGTTTCTTCCTGACTCATATAATACCAGCATTGTACTCAGCAACCATAACAGATTGTGTCGCTTTAAATAAAACAATATAGTCCCTTATACTATTATATTGAGCAAAAGTGTTATTAGAAGGTAGACATATCCTCTTGACTCATATACCAGCAGTATACCAAGCAAGCATAACAGATTGTGTCACTTTAAATCAAACAATATAGTCCCGTATACTATTATATTGAGCAAAAGCGTAATTAGAAGCTAGACGTATCTTCCTGACATTTAAACCCAGCATTGTACCCAGCAAGCATAACAGATTGTGTCGCTTAAAATCAAACAATATAGTCCCTTATACTATTATATCGAGCAAAAGCGTTATTAGAAGGCCGAAGTGTCTGCCTGACTCATATAATACCAGCATTGTACCCAGCAGGCATAATAGATTGTGTCGCTTCAAATCAAACAATATAGTGAAAAACATAGAAAAACTAGTGCGGGAATAATCAAGAAGGACTTACATTATCGCCGCCTTCATCCGTGGGTCATAACAATGCGGTCACTTCGGTGGACAGACAAGGCGGTTTCACATACGCGCGGGAGATGCAAAAACAAAACATAAGTTACTCATCCGTTAAACTCAAACAGATACAGTTAAGACTCACAGAGGGGTTTTCATCCCAGGGCCTCATCCTTGTCCTGTCTATGGCTTCATCCCTGAGATTACATCTTTATCAATGGTGGTTATGAATACCTTGTTAGTTTTCTCTCTTCAACAACTAGCTAGTGTCAACCTGAAATAGTAGAGGCTTCGCCTAAGGCCTATAGGGTCGCATKCCAATAGCCCGGATCGGGGGCACCTAATAAGGCTACCCTCTCCACCAGAACTATGTCATTCGAGTAGCCCGCATTACCCCCCGGAATGCAAGTCACCCACTCGAAGGAACCACGGCTGTTAACCGGGCACTCTGCGCTAGGGGTTTAAAACTGCCTGAGGCACATCATGGCCAAAGACCTTACTCTCACTGCCTGAGGCACATCATGGCCAAAGACCTTACTCTCACTGCCTGAGGCACATCATGGCCAAAGACCTTACTCTCACTGCCTGAGGCACATCATGGCCAAAGACCTCGCTCTCACTGAGCCAAAATCAAGAACATTTTTCTCTGTCAAAAATGACACATCAATACTCATTGCCTACTTTTGCATCTCCTCGCGACGCTTATATTTCTCGCCAAAACAATTAATCGCACGCATACGCATTCGTTTCGATTTTAGTTTTTATCTTATTAACAGCGATTCTAAAMATAGCAAGAAATTAAYAAACGTAMAAAAACACCTTTTATTTTAATAATAACGCAGATACAAAAATTGACATTTAACATTCGGCCAACCTAACAGGGTCGTGTCCTCACGACATAATTATTCGGTATCCCTACTTGATTTGTCTAAATTAGGCAATGGTACTTCATCTGAGCCACTGTCCTCATCGATGGTATCTGATGTAATAAATGGATTTGATAATAATAAATAGATTTTATTAAAACAAGAGCCGATATTGAGAGTAATACATGATCAATAAAGGCAAAGTCTAGCAGAAGCTATTCTACTTAACCTTCGAAAAGAAACTTAAACTATATATATTATGGTATAATTTATGAATACCCCTATTGTTAATTGATTATGCGTCTTACGCTTCAGTTATTATTATCAACAGGTGTCTTATCTCCTTAGGTTAGCCTTCATGTGTGGTCTTTGGGGATAGTAAGCTATTGCTTGAAACACTGAAACTGTATAACGAATTTGTCTTTCAGAAGAGAGTCTAACAACACTAACCATCAGCTACGACTTAGACAAATTCAATTGAAGGCCATGTTCAGCAGACAATTTTCTTAATTTTTCAAGTTCTTCGTTCAGAATTTTGTCAGCCCTTGCGAAATCATGCTTATCGAAACTAAAATACAACTGTGTATAGTCGGCGTAAGTTATTACTTTACAATGAAGAACTGAGTTCGCTATATCAGACGTACATATTATGAAAAGCAGAGAGCCTTGCAGAACACCAGATCTAACTGACAATTCAAAGGAGACACTATATTTATTTTACCATCTATCGCTCAAGTAAGATCTAATAAACTGTAGCGACAAACTACTGAAACCGTAAGACTTTAGTTTGACGCATAACAGACCATGATCAATAGTATCGAACGCTTTCGAAAAATCGAGTAAAACCAAAGCACTGAGTAAACCTTATCATAAGCTGCAATAAAATCATCCATGACTGAAACTAGTGCAGTAGGAGTGCACCGACCGCGTCTGAATCCGCACTGAGCATTGAGAATGATTTTCCTAGAAAAGACAGTCAGATATCTGTTCGTAGACTAGAGATTCAAACAGTTTTGAAGCTGCAGGTAAGATGTTAATCAAATGTAAATCCAACAAGTTTTCAGGATTACACTTTTTAAGTAGAGGTATTGCGGTGACTTTGTTCCACATTGTAGAGAAATAAGCTTTTTCCATATAACAGTAATTGAAGATGTGTAATAGGTATAAACCAATAATGGAATTATATAACCGCAACATTTTCAACGATATGTTGTTTGTGACACAATTATCTTTTTTGCGTTAAAGACTGCGGAATGTACCTCTTATAAAGTAACCATTCTCAAGGAAAATTATTGTAGGGATGGGAATCAAGCATTCTCATATTATTGCATTCTATGATTAGAGACTATATTATTTGATTAAATAAACTGTGAAAAATATGCATTAATAGAATTGCTATTAGACAGGTTAGGAGGCAGTTCAGATCTCACTTTGATAGTACCAATGTTTAATTTGCGCAGAGCCAACCAAATAGTGTGTATATCTCCACCTGAAGCAACTGAACCTATGTAATGATTTTTTTCCATCCTAACAGAGTTCACAATCAAGTTTCTCAACCTCTTGTATATAGCAAAATTTTCAGGAAGTTTACTTCGTTTGTATTTACGTAAGGATGCATCACGTTTTCTCATGAAACATTGAGTTCAGGGCAACACCACATTGCATTGGGCTTTGTTACTCTATACGTTACCACCGAGGCATGCCAGTAAGAAAGAGAAATAATTGGGGTGTTGAAATTTTCAAGTTTCTTATCAATATTGGTTTCACGTATCACATCAGTGCATTCAATAGATTCCAAACTTTTTCGAAACTCACTGACATCAAAGCGTCTGAAAGATCTACATATAAGCAACATTATTTGGGCTCACATTTAACCTTAGGTGAACTAAATTCACAATAAACCAATCTGTGGTCAGAAATATCGTCACAGTTCTTCGTACCGTATCTTGTAACATTCAGAGAAAGGGATACGAATAAAGGATCAATCAGTAAGCTTGAGTTACCAGTCATTATAGTCGATTCATCCAAGACTTGCACCAAGTTGTATGCCTCCAAACATGCACTCATATGGTTAGGAATATTTAAGAAATTAATGTTGAAATCACCCAGACAGACAAATTAATCATACATACTGMAAACAAGGCCAAAGATATTATCAAGAGTTTCAACAAAATTGTCCAAGCTTGAGTTAATCGGACGATAGCATACGCCGAATGCATAATTTACAGTCCCTACGCGGATGCTAAAACACAAACAGTCAAGAAAGGAATTAATCTCGAAATCGAACTCTATTAACGAGTTACAAAAAGTCGACTTGTTATATGCCGCCACTTCGTCCCTCAACACGATACGTATAACGAAGATTGTAACCAGGTATTGTTAAAATAGATAGTTCTACATTATTAGACAACAATCTTTCGCCAACCATAACAACATCATAGTTTGCACTTTGAACTAAATTGATAAAATCTTGAAAATGTGCTAAGAGCGATCCTACATTAAGATGTGCAACCTTAATAAAAATTATAAGCTAAACTAATACACAATACAGGATATCTATTACCTCTAAATGAGACCAAATACTACCTGACTTATTTAAACTAAATTGTACTGAAGTCTGTTTAATTGTTAAATTAAAGAAAAGCAAAATTAATACTTAACAACCGGCGGTAGCTCCCGGAAAAGCATTACATTTTAAGCTAGCAACAAATCCGCGCCACACATAATAAAAAGATAACGTTGCCAATTAACTGCTACCGATAGGTACTGTTCTGTATATTGACTATATGGTCAACAGAATTTACAGAGTATTTACGACCATTTACTATTACTTTGACGTAACCCTGTTAAGTCCATACGTTACAAGCACCAAATTCAGAGCTGCAGAGTTTTAGTAATTCTAAGCGCTTCCTCGTGAGTTCTTCTTTTATGGAAATATTGGTTCCTCTCAACAACATCTTGTAGCGGAATATGAGCTGCCTATCCTTCCTTGAGCAGAATCTAACGATTCTAAGCCGATCTGTTACAGTATTCACACTTACCACCCGATTACAGTCATCTATGGCTTCAGAACACAAATTTGAATCACATAAACTGGGCACTTTGAACACAAATAACCGGAGTATAGCTGGATCACGTCTAGTCGCTGTGCATTACCTTATCTTTAAATAGAAAATAAGAAATGTCCTTGGTTGATTCTCATCGCAAGATTTCAGAAAGGTCAACAGCGATCGGGCAACTGCCTGTATGATGTTATCATAGGATGTTATTAAACATCAAGAAATGAAGGAAAATGATGATGATGTTTATGATGGGTACCCATTCATGAACATGAATACGCAAAACATGTATGATAGAGGTATTAGTCCTACCAATTATCACGCCGAAACAAAAGAGAACCTGTTAAGGCCAAGAACTTTGCTGAATAAACGTCTTTTGCACAAAAACTATCAGCCGCCGCTTAACCACTAATTATAATTACGACAAACAATAATTTGTCAAACCACTGCGCTGCGATAAAACGTGCTTAAACTTTTTGAATTCATCTCACCGAATCTGTGAACCGATTGTTTGACCCCACACCTGAATGAAAAACAGAAAAACTAGTGCGGGAATAATCAAGAAGGACTTACATTATCGCCGCCTTCATCCGTGGGTCATAACAATGCGGTCACTCCGGTGGACAGACAAGGCGGTTTCACATACGCGCGGAAGATGCAAGAACAAAACATAAGTTACTCATCCGTTAAACTCAAACAGATACAGTTAAGACTCACAGAGGGGTTTTCACCCCAGGGCCTCATCCTTGTCCTGTCTATGGCTTCATCCCTGAGATTACATCTATATCAATGGTGGTTATGAATACCTTGTTAGTTTTCTCTCTTCAACCACTAGCTAGTGTCAACCTGAAATAGTAGAGGCTTCCCCGAACGCTCACCCTAAGGCCTATAGGGTCGCATTCCAATAGCCCGGATCGGGGCCACCTAATAAGGCTACCCTCTCCACCAGAACTATGTCATTCGAGTAGCCCGCATTACCCCCCGGAATGCAAGTCACCCACTCGAAGGAACCACGGCTGTTAACCGGGCACTCTGCGCTAGGGGTTTAAAACTGCCTGAGGCACATCATGGCCAAAGACCTTACTCTCACTGCCTGAGGCACATCATGGCCAAAGACCTTACTCTCACTGCCTGAGGCACATCATGGCCAAAGACCTTACTCTCACTGCCTGAGGCACATCATGGCCAAAGACCTCGCTCTCACTGAGCCAAAATCAAGAACATTCTCTGTCAAAAATGACACATCAATACTCATTGCGCGGACGTATAATGTGGACCACCAGCTTTGGCGTTCCCGCCAAACATTTTAGCTGCCAAAACGTGTTGCCGCGGGGTAGTTCAATAGTTGTCCAAAAGATGGTCTCAAATCGTTAGTGAGGTTTTTCTTGCCTCACTAGATCGAAATTCGCAACTTCAAAACTGATAACGTTAGTGACAGTGCGCGTTTTCCTGCTGACGACAGTTATGTGTCAAGTGCAAGTGCGTGGCAGTATGTAGTGGGATGTGAATGCGAAGCCAGAACGGAAGTTTTACACATTTCCGATAATAATTCACCAAGATTGCTGCAATGGGTAAGAGCAACTGGCGATCCAGAAATTGAAAAAATGAATAAACAGGAGTTCGATACCAAGAGGATTGTCGAAAACATTTTTCATCGATTTATCGAACTGCAAACAATAGATTATCATTCACGGCTATTCCTGCCTTATTTTTACCTTGTAAGTACATATTTAAGAAGTTGCAGGTATTCCTACTCATGAGATTATCGTAGCTACGCCCAGTCTTGAGGAGATTCACACAATTCTTCCTACACATGAGGAAGATTCCGGAAATCTTCCAGGTCCTTCATCAGCATGTTCGCAACCTACTTTAAGACTGGCTAGTCCAGCAAAAAGTTGTAAGCAAAAACTAATAATTTGTTTTTCATTTTTGTCTTAACTGATTCCGTTCAAGGTGACACTCATATCCATCCATCATCTTCGAAGGAAAGACAGCCTCAAACAAGGAAAGAGTCAGTAAGCTATTTATGTCCTCGAAAAACCAATAACACCCATTAAAAAAAGTGAGTATATATTTTATATGTAAATATTACACAAATAATACACAATTATTTATTTTTTTAAATAAAAATTTACTTATATAGCATATATTAACATTTGTTTATAGTATATAATAGTTACTTGATTTAAATATAATAGGACATTTACAGAAACTTTTGGGCATGGAACATCATACTAAACTGAAAGCTAAAAAGTTTTACGAAAACGTACTTGATTTAAAAAGGCAAGTAAGAATAATTAACATTCGGGATGTAAATTTAGAGTCGTTTGCATTTTACTGAGAAATACGTCAAGGAAGGTTTTTGACAAGAACACAATTTGAATGAAGTAGTGAAGAATTTTTTCGGTCACAGATTAGGTATATTGGAAAACAAAAATACCATAGACCTATACAGTGTAAGACAAAAGTTTTGCTCTAGCTTTATTTATTCAAAATCCGAAAACATACAGATATCTATCGAAATTATTTTGCTTACCAAGTACCGAAATGCTTCAGAAGATTATTCGTCATATCCCAATCAAAACTGGTATCTGCAAAGCCGTCCTTGAGAATATGTGGTTTCGTATTTCACAAATTAAAGATCCAGCGTACAAGTACTGTATTTTAATTTTTGATGAAATGTCTACAGCCTGGACTTTATTTTTCGAAATATGAGGATATGGTATGTGACTATGTAGATAATAGTTTTGATAGAAAGAATGACGTAGCTGATCGTATATTAGTGTGGATGTTACAGATTGTATCACAAGAGAATACTTGGAAACAATCACTTGGATATAGATTTTGCAAATCAATTTCAACTTCATAAGACATTGCTGAGACAGTTTAAAAATATTGTGTGTCAGGTGCATGAGAAAGGATTTGTGATAGTAGCTAGCATATGTGATGAGGGTGCAACAAACATGAAATCAATTAGACACTTAATTACAGATAGCAAAAGACATGCTTTTCACAGTAGAATAGAACCTTATGCCTTATGCCTACAAAACCCAATAATATATCGGATATGCTGATTTACAATGAATTCAGGCAATAATTATCTTTTGTAATCACTATAACATATCTTATTTAAGAGCCTGCCTTTATTTCATTTAGTTAAGGGGGACGGCCACGAGAGGTGCTAAGCACTGTTCCGAACGCAAGCATTGTGGGTTGCCCTCTAAGATGTTCTGTGGTCAAGTGGTCAAGTACTCATCACATGCTACTTATTGTTGTACATATATTGTATTATCTTCATTTCGTTTTATCATGCACATGTAGGTACTCTGTAACATCTTTATTCTGATGGACAAATTTCGAATTTCACTTTTGTATTAAATACATAGTTTATCTACTTAGTAAGTTGATGAAAGATTATAATAAAATTTCAGACAGCTATGTTTGTAGTCAGTAATATGAGCGAATGTATTATTTCACAAGTTTTGTTACCTCTAGTAGCAGTGATAAATATTAAATACTGAATGGGTCAGTATGAAATGTAAATGAACAAGTCAATTACATGGGTATAAAGTTTCAGAAATTTGTCCCATTTATTTTCAAGTTCCATGAATACAACTTAAATAGATATAAAATTTTAACAGACCTTTTGCAGCCGGCACGGTTAATTCTAGTAATCATTGCTATTAATGGATACAGCATAATATACAGCTATTTAACATAATGTCAGAGATGTATGTACCTTAAGATGGTGTACCTATATATAAACATATTAAAGCTGTGGAAAAAGACAAGGATAAGTTATGTCCTTATAAGTACAAGGACATAACAAACAAACATAACAAGCTTATTGTATTAGTTAGGTAAATCTGTAATATTTGTCAAATACAATACAAAATTTTGTTTAAAGTTGCCTGACAATTTATGTTGGTGATTAGCTTTGACGAAGATTACGGGTGTAATTAAAAATTGCTTTACTTTTTTGTTTCTTCAAGAGTGTTTAAAAAGAAACAATAAACATAATAAACTGAAGAATATGACCACTAAATATTTTTTTCAGTTGTACTTCGCATGTTTCAACAGTGAACTGGACTGTTAGCTACAGCCTAATAAGAGTCTACGTCAAAATTAGGCTGACAACAAAGAGAATTGTTGAGTAGTCCCAACTATCTGGAAATCCAGCTATACAATATCGTGCCAAATGAAATAAAAAAGATAAATGTAAGAAGTTTAAAAATTGTATGAAAGCTTTAATGATAGATAATGTGTTTTACTCTATTGTGGAATATAAAGACTTTTTACTTTTAGATCAGCAAAAATGATTGTTAATTGATTGATAGAATATAATAAATGTCAATGTGGATGTAATTTTGTATTTTTTTGTACTGTGATATATGTATTCATTGATGGCATTGTGATGTGTCCTGCAGAATGTACTAT